>PNEQ01105252.1:6964-70641 GCA_003012365.1 Medauroidea extradentata
AGTTTTTTTTTTTTTTTTTTTTTTTTCAGATTGCTGTCACGTAAATAATAACCGAATGTAATCGTGAAACAAAAATATAGAAGCACACGCTGGACCTTACTACGCACTTTCCGTAAATGAAATTGTAGGGTCTTCACGTAAAGTTCCATAGGAAAACGCCAACGACCAAAACACTGCACGCCTTTTTCTCACTCCGTTCATAAAGGCGATTCGTAGTTGATGCGCGGGCCAGTCTAGCTCTTATAGCCTGCCGGTTACCGTACCTCCACCGCTGCATCTAGCTCCTGGTGTATAGGGCTCTTAAGGGCGCGGATACCACAATTTTATCACAATTATTTTATTTTTAATTTGTACCAGATATTTTTTCCCTTATTTTAAACACAACATTTTACTAAATTTGACTCTTATGAAATGTTTTTATCTCTCATAGTTTTCGCGTAATGACTTGTAAGTTCATATTTTGCATGTTTCGTTTTAACAACTACACTAAAACCAACTGATATACCAAACTCAAAAAAATCACAGTGGATAAAGACATTGTAGCCTGCAATGTCTTTATCCACTGTGATTGTTTTGAGTTTGGTATATCAGTTGGTTTTAGTGTAGTCGTTAAAACGGAAACATGTAAAATATGACTTTAACGAGCCATTACGCAAAAACTATGAGAGATCAAAAAATTTCATAAGAGCTGAATTTAGTCACATTTTGTGTCTGGAATAAGAAAAAAAAATCTGGTACAAATAAAAAATTTAAAAATGGTGATGAAAATTGCGGTAGACCGCGCCCTTAAACCAATGAGTGTACAGCAAAGTCGTGCTGGACTGCTGAACACTAGTAAAGTTGGTATGTCTCCGAGTAGCTTATTCTATGAGCGTGTTGCTTGGATAAGGGGCTGGGTGAGGAGGGGGCGTGGTAGGTGAAGGTGAATATGCCTTTGTCCGACAGCCGCTATATGCCGTGTCACGACCACAACGACATAGCAACACGGGCCTATTTCGCATCGTTCGCAAGCGTCGCACGCGCGCGCGTGTCTGACGTCACGTAGGGCTTCGGCGGCCGGCTGAACCAGCTGACCCGAACTGAATGACTTGCGTTAAGGTTGTTCAAGTGGGGAAAAAACATAATTTTATATTTGTATGAAATAGTGTTAGTTTTGTACACATTACTTGAGAGTACATATACCTCTAACGGAAAAAAATTAGCTCATCTAGTTTTCCCGTAATGGCACTTCAAAGTCAAAATTTGCGTATTTTTACTTCATACAATACTTGAAAACCAGTTAACATAAAGAAATGAAAAAAAATCATATCAAAACTACGCGTTACTGTCTATGGCCTGTAGCATTGAAAACCCGTTACAAAAAATGTTTATGTTAAATAAAAAATTTCAAAATTTAAATTTTTTTTGGTACTTTTAGAAATTTATTTTAAACACATAAATATTTTATAATGTGTTTGTATATGCTTCAAGCCGTAGACGGTGACGTGTAGTTTTGATGAGATTTTTTTCATTTCATTATATTTACTGGTTTTCAAGTTTTGTATGAAGTAAAAATATGCAAATCTTGACTTTGAAGTGACGTTACGGGAAAACTAGATGAGCTAATTTTTTTCCGTTAGATATTAATGTTCTCTGAAGTAATGTCTACAAAACTAACACTATTTTATACAAATATAAAATTATGAATTTTTCCCCACTTGAACGCCCGGACTTGGGCCCGAGTTTCTCGGCTTACGAGATAATTATTTTTTAAAATCCATACGAGAGTCGATATCGTAAAATTGCTTCGTAACTTTTTTTTACAAATTGGTTTTACTATGCAATGTAATTTTTCGAGACAAACTGTATTATAAGTATAGCCAATTTATCAATTAAAAGGAAATTTCGTTAATTAACTAACTAGCAACTATTTTGCAGTCTTCTGATTTGACAAAATTAGAGTATGCAGTTTAAATAAGTCATAAAAAAGTTACGAAGCGATTTTACGATACCGGCTCCCATTTATGTTTTAAAAAATAATTTACGTTAAATGCAAAGAAACTCGGGTCCATGCCCTTAAGGATTCTGCTGCAGGTTAGAAAGAAAATGTGATTTCTTATGGGAGAGTTCGGCACAGGGAAAATAATTGATCTCTCTAACCTGCAGTAGAATTAACCTTACTTGCGTCTAGGCACTTCGCGGTGAAGCCACTTCGGCTATTTTCGTTTCTTCTGTCGTCAACGCCACATATAATTTTACTTTCCTGACCTAACAAAACCTTCCTTCTGTTCAGTGAACGGAATTTTTTGGGGGCATTTTAAACTAACCAAAAGTACTTTACACCATTCTAAATTAACCTTTACTGATTTTCATAAGGGATGGAGAAATAATGAGACCGGACGTAACCGAATCACAAAGGTTACGGAAATAGTCGAAGCGGGCTTTGTCTTGTAAGCGCATAGATGTAAGTGCCTGCCTGGAGTAGTCTTGTGCGTTGCAGGTACAGAAGCGGAGTAATAAGTGATACTCTTACGCCCGCGCCTACCGCCACAACGCTCCTATGTTGTACTACCGTCGTACAGTTTTGTTGTGAATACGGTTTATTATTCAGTATAATTTTTCCAATAAAAATTATTTAATTATTTCCCAATTAATCAATGTAACGGAAATTATGTTAATTGAATAGTGAACTTGATTTTTTTTTCCTTTGTTCGAAATGTTAGCCTAGTAGTAAAATGTCCGGCCGCTTAGCCAGAGATTAATACTCCTGGTTGATGAGGTAAGGTTCCCGGGTTCGACTCCGGCCCGGGGAGGTCAATATTTACAGATGCTTCTCTGGGTTCAGGACTGCATGTTGTGCTGTTCCCTCATCCCCGTACTGCGGAAGACAGTGGCGAGTCAAAATGAGGAATCACGAGCTTAAGATATGATGTAAGCAGTTCACTAGTTTTGTCAGGGTTACAAGAGGAACTCATATTAGGAACGCCATGTATTTAAACACTGCAGTGGAATAAAAAAAAGTGTCGATGGTACTGGCGAGTTCTGCTAGCAAACACGGCAAAACCAAGTACACTTAATGAAATTTTCCATTTTTCACGTGTATCGAATATGTTTGTATACATTACAACCTTAATCTGAATCAGTGAAGATTCATTTAATTCTAGTGATTTTTTTTTTTTTTTTTTTTTTAATAATTCCCGATGGAGCAGTTTCAGCGAATTCAATTGTATCACTGGAAACCACTGGATATTCCTTATTCAATTTGTCGTAATTGTTTCAGTTGGAATACATTGAAACCCTGTAAATCAATAAATGTTAAATTATTCCTATTTAGGGTGTATGTTGGATGCTATGACTTTTGTCTGTAAATACGCCCTGTGTTAAAAGTGTAAAACGTATAATATAAATTCGTAAATGCTTTACGCATTGCTATTGACTAGAGGGACTGAAAATTCGCGAAAATATTTTAAGTCAACGTAGTCTCCAATAAACTATAGTTAGAGATGATGGTATATCGCGAAAATGTTTTGTGTCAACATAGCCTTGAAAACACTGACACAACGTAGCTGTCTACAGACCAATAACGTGCATCAAATATTAAAATAGCGGTATTCTTATTGGCTCAGTCAAATAGGGCAGTAGCTCCACGTACAAGGAAAAGCCAGTAATCATTTGATAAGCTGAACGTATGTTGAAGCCTAGCAAATAGTCAAGTTTTTCCGCGATAAACCATCATCTCTAACTATAGTATATTTATGCTACTATTATTGGTTACTGCAGTTTTGTGACAAATTATGCACGTTCTGTGTTAAAACTCTGCAGTTATAATTGGGCTTGTCGACAAGAGAAACAGTGCTTCAGATAAGGAACTGCCAATAGCGACGCAAAACCTTCAGTGTTACATACAGCACGTTGAATCCTAGCAAATAGTCAATTTTCCCCAGTGATTTTACAGTGACTCTACTAACGACTAGAGGCACGATTATTTCGCGTTTTGATTCTTGGTCAGGTTGAACGTCAACAACGTATACTTCTCTGTCATCACTGTGATAGGACAACAGTAGTTTTGATACACATTTGACGACTGCAAACCAGTAATAAATAAGGAAATATTATAACTCGTGGTGATATCACGTGGTACCCACATGCACAGTTAGGAGCCAATGAACAATCGACAATGCCCAGTTCGTGTATAGGACTGAGAAGTCAAGGCTGCTACTAGATGAATACGCGAAATAATCGTGCCTCTGCAATCACGTGTGAGTACTCATTTGGTACAGTGCTAGCACAATAACCTGGTGCCATGACCCTTTCAGACAACTCATGGCTTAACTGTACGAAAACCTGAACGTACCAAGCTGCCTGTCTTACTACACTAGGAGTGACGCATTACTGTTGCCAACCTACTCATAAAACGTCAATTAACGGAGAAGGAAGGATGAGGGAATCTAATCTCAAGATTAACCACGCATCTCACGGATGGATATAAACGTCGTAGATGTACAGATGCATTCCTGTTTGACATTTGCCTGTTTGGTGCTCGAGCAACTCTTACAGCTTGTGACAGTTATTTATAAAATGTTCACTCAACCTATACTCTGCTTGATTGGTTTATTAAAATATAATATAACTTTTTTTGCAAGAATTTAACAGTCTCAAACATTAACACGCATTAAAATACTATTAAAAAAATTGTTCTTCATACTTTTACATCTGAAGTGCCGTATGCAAATTAACTGCTAATGTTTACTGAAGGTCTTCTTTAAAATGTTATAGTAACTGGCTCACCAATATTGTTAACAGTAAAATTCTTTTATCGCGCAACGTATTCAAACCTTGACTTGAAGCATTTATGAATCAGTTCTAATTCGGTAATTGAATCAGTTTTAGCACTTCCTGTTTTTTTCTTTGCGTATTGCTTTTTTTGTTGGTGACTGTAGCTTGCCGCTGTAGTATTAAGAACATCGGCTGTAATGTAAGACAATAGTTAACACTCCAATGGCTGTAATTCGTACATATTTTAATATTCTGAGGTTCCGGTATATCTAATGTTTTCTGCAGCTCTGCAACCAATACTATGAATGAATTTTTCTCGTCAGTGCACAAACACTTGTATGCAAACATAGAAATGTTATGTTGTGTAGTTAGGTAGATTCAGTAAACAGCTGGGCCAATCATGCCAAAAGTCAGAAAGCTGGGTGCCAAATCTTGAAAATTAAAGTTTCGTATTCCATTCCGTCGTTACAAGAATACCCCTTGCGCCGTTTCAGACATTTGGATAAAAGGAGGGCTGTGCCAGCCTGTCGGCAACCTCACACCTGGAGGGAACAGAGATGAAATAAGGGATGACAGATGGAGCAGCGACGTAATGCAGGGGCGCGGGAAGCGGGAGTACCCCGAGAAAACACGTGAACCAAGGGCAAAGTCCTCCACGTTTCTCACATGCGATCCCCGCCGGGTGTCGAACCCGGATCGCCTTGGTAGGAGGCGAGAGGTCTCACCACTCGGCTACCGCGGACCCGGGTGCCAAAGAGGGCGTGGTACATATTTGAACGCTAAAAGCATTAATCTATTACTGTACGTTTCTTGAAGCCATTTTGCGAAAATTAAACAATAGCAGTTCTAGACAATAGTTTTAGCCAACGTTTTAAACAAAATTGTTTCAGTGTTACGAACTTCTGAGGCACAATCTCTGACGCCGGAATCTCACGCATTTAACTGCGGCGCAAGAGATCACGCGTAACTAAATAGTAATTTTGGATAAATATTTACTCACAAAGTTGGCAAACACCATTAACTTATATTGTCATTGAGTATTTTATCCATGTTGGCTTCCAAAAAGCGTAGAAATGAATTGATGTTTTCAGCGTTTATTTATCTACCACGCACTCTTAAATTCGATCAACAGTTTAAATTACGGAGGTTCTTACCAGGCATGTAGACTGCGTTTTAGCCCTAATCCAAAATTCGAATTGTTTCCTTGTGCGTCACCTCGGAGAAGACTTTTAACAGTCACTCTCCGTGTTTGTGCGTGTGGGAATCGTGCCGGACGATGCCGATGGTCGGCGGATTTTCTCGGGGATCTCCCGTTTCCCCCGCCCCTTCATTCAGGCTCTGCTCCATACTCTCCTCATATCACCTCTTACCAGTGCTGAAAGACCTCGATGTTATAACGCTGACCAACAATCCCTCACTCACTCCAGGTTTGTGTTTGTGACAATATAAAGAACTTTCAACCGTGTAGCACATTTCTACAAATGTCAAACGACACTCTCTTTCAAAAGATTGCATCTCCGTGTGAGAGTCTTGCTTTGATGGTGCATGTTTCTGCAACGGGATTGTTGTCTTTGTTATGGACGTGTTTACAGCCCGCAGTAAAGCGTGGTATTCACTCGCTGAGTCGCTGAGAGACAGGGCGGGGCGGGTGCGACGAGTGTTGAGGGAGGGGGGTATTGTTTTATGATTTAACAAGTCATCAACATCTGTTCAAGTACAGTCGATGGTCGCTTTGCTCTGTCGTCGATCTTAACTGGCCGTGCAACGCCATAAAATGTAACAGATGCGATGAATTCTTCTGTTCAAACGTAAGGAAATACGTTTCGGAAAATTTAATTCCAAGTTGCAACGAAATGTGCAGACAAGAAAAAATAGTTTTTTGTTTGTTTGTTTGTTCAATATTCAGATATAGCGTGATTATCATATCGTGTTTCCCTTTCTTTGACAGTTTCCTCTGACACACACACACATAATATATACCTCGGAAACCATGCTAGTTCAACGACCTGCTGGTTGTACTCAAGTCCTGAAGAGCACCCCTATATATGAATATGTATACATTTAAAAATGTAGCAAGGGAGTCCGAGAGTCGTTTCAATGCAGGTTCACCATTGGTTCACTCAAGAACAAGTTACATAACCAGTGACCTAATTGGAATAGTTACCGACACGTACATCAATCAGAAATCCGATAATATTATTCTCTATAGACTGTTCACGATAAAGTAAGCACTATTGAAGAGCGGCTTGTCACGGAAAATAGTCGAAAATTTTGTTTTATAATAACCCACGACGCTGACTTTTTAATTTGGCGAAATTTATTGTGTTAAATACTTACACTGTTTTTTTATGTTAATAAGTAGCGGGAAGATACAATTTGACTGAAATGAAATAAATTAAACATGATATTAAAAAGTTCTCACTTTATCGTAAATTTGCTTATATAAACATGTCGTATTCCACTAACTCATAAATAGGTATACAGACAGATAGGCATTCTACGTAGACACACACCGTTGTGTTGCAGAGACATATTGTCACAGAAAAACCTGAGGAACCGAACGCATCATTTTTATTTGAGTTGTCCATCTTTATTTTCGTATGAGAGTTATCTTCTTTATATTCCTCACAGTTAAGTGTATTACTTTTTGTGTTATGTTTCCTTCTGCGAATGTTCAACGAATTTCTACCTCTTTTGTCGTACAGATAATTTTGTCTTGTTTTAAGCGCAATCTGTTAATTTTATGTATACCCCTGGAGCTCCTGTACCAACACAGCTTTGCGATAGCGTACATGTCGTACAACCAAATAAGTTTTAAAATGATGCCTTCCCACACCACTAAAAAAAAACTGCAAAGTTCGTTAATAGAGAGAACTATTGTTACCTATGCCTCCGTCATGCGGTACATCCGGCGATTGAGTATGGATGGTTGCAGGAAAGGGCTAAAAAGGGCTTTATTATCAGTTCCTCCCTCCCCCTTGTCAGTAATTTGTCAGCCACTGTATAACTATGAGAACAGTTTTATGAAGTTTAACCCTTGATTTATATTTATCCCGCACGTAGGCCTACGCGCATTCGACATTCACCACAACGTTTCTTTGAGCGTGAGAGATTTTAGTGAGCGCTTAACATCGAGATATTCAGCGCTGGTGAGGTGACATGAGGTGAGTATGTAACAGCGCCGGAATGATGAGGGCGGGAGAAACGGGATATCTCTGAAAAAACCCGCCGACCAATGGCATTATCCGGTACGATTCCCACGTGCAAAAATCCGGGGACCTACCCGGAAGGATTCGAACCCGCATCGTCTTGGAGGTCCCAAAGATTCTTCGAGGGTTAAAGTGCCATACCCTTTGAATTTACATCCCCCCTTTTTTTGTTCGGTTTGGCGGCATATTAGCGCAGTGGATAGCGCACTCGCCTTCCATCAAGGCGATCCTGGTTGAAATCCCGGCGTAAATCGCATGTGGGAATCGTGCCGGACAATGCCGTTGGTCAGCGAGTTTTCCCCTACACCATACTCACCTCATATCATACTTCTCTAGAGCTGAAGACAGCGATGTTACGCGCTGACAATACTTTCATCCATTCTATTCCCCTCCCTTATTGGTTGGTAATTCTCTGGAGGGTGGTAAGAAAGACTTAAGGCTAATTACTTCCCACTGAGACATGTAGGCCCTACTTTTCTTGCAGCATTTAGTGGCAGTTTAATAGAACACACATCTCATACTATGTACATGTAACTTTACCCTTCTTGCCACCTTCAGTGTATAGCAAGAACAACATAAGTCTCATTGTATTTTATATGACTTATGGCCTTCTTACTAACCACCAAAGAATTTATTTTAAAGTTAACCTCCTCCTCCTCCTGCATCTTCTTTCCGTTATTTATGCAATACCGGATCCGTCAGTGGCCTCGGTAATTCGCCTCATCCTCCGCCGAAGACCCCCGAGGCTCGCCGCCTACGTCGGCGACGATGAAGGTAATCACAAGCGTAAACACGCCTCCCGGCTCACCTTTCTCGCGCGCGCCCCGTGTTTGTTGACTCAGATGATCGCGCAGTCCGCGGGAGCCTGCCCCCTGTCCCCCCGTGGGCCGTTCATTGGCTGCCAACTGGTCCCCACGACGGCGTCTATTGCATCAACACCACCTCCCCCTTTCCCTTCAACGATCCCTGGCGTCGATCGTGTGTCCTCTACAATAGGCATTGTCCGAGGGCACGTCACATCTTAGAGGAGTACGCGTCTGCGTTTTCTGTGTCCGGAAACACAGCTCAATTAAATGACGCTTATAGGGAATTCACGGCCAAGCGAGCAATTTTGCAAGTTTTATTTAACTGGCGGTGTTTGAATGTTTGTTCGGGTTAAATCTTGCAACTGAATTTTAAAGCAGTTATCATCAACTGATTAAGCTGAAATTTTGCGTACACGCTTAGTTTGGATGACAATTCATGGTTATCTAAGTGACGTCATTCTTAATCCACCACCCAAGATGGCGGACTTTTTTTTTCCTCTGCTTGGTTTGTTCCTTCATCCCAAATATATTCTTTCGCAACACGATACTAAGAAACACAGTGTAAGCTGTTCATTTCGCCGTTATCAATGTAAGACATAAGTTTTTTTAAGATCCTAAACTTGTTAAATGGCTTACCTATGAAGCTAAATGAAATTTTATTAAATAGGAATTTTAAAGGTATTAAATTTCACTTAAATATTTGAAAGACCTTACTCAATATTCTTGTAATGAATATTTTATCATATAATTTTGTTATGTCGATTTTGTATTGGGTATCATTACAGTCGTTATATATTGTTCAATGTTTTATATACTTTTGTTTAGTAATTAAATTTAAGACAAATCCACTACAGTTATGTACTGTGTTTATTGGATGTTTTATGAATAAATAAAAAAATGTTAATACCTGAAGCTACGTTAAAGCATATTAATTATACCTTTCGATAGTCCTAAAATTTTGTCAAGAAAGATAATGTATTTCTCATGCACTGACAATTACTTTAGATGTGTATCATGCAAGTAGGACGTTCTTAATACATTTTTAAGGTGCTAGACAACCCATCCTCCCCCCCCCCAGATTTTAGGAAAGTTTGAAATACCTGGAAACGAATCTTAGCTGTACTGTGCAAAGGTTCAATTCACATGCAACAATTGCGGAGTGACCCATGGGCCAGTTTATGATCACATCTTTATTTATTTTTGTTCTAAATGTGTCTCTGATTACAATGTACACACATTGTGGTCTACTTAAGTCTTTAAGGGCGTTTGCCACAGTAAAAATTCGTTTCCTTGTTGGTGTTTCAACATGTGTATAGTATCCGTTACTACGTTTTCGTGAAAAAGAAAAAATTGTCTCATATTTTTTGCGAAATACTTGTCAGAGTCAACATTTTAGGTTTCTATGATGTTTAAATATATTTAAAGTATTCACAAAAATTAAACAAACAAATCAAATGGCCTGACCTTCTCTCGTTTTAAGACATGTTTAAGTTACGCAAGAAAATTTTAGAGTAGCAACATATATAAAATATGCAAAAACGAAAATATTCCCCTATTTTCTGAATTTTTCTAATCACAAAAACCTTTCCGTTTCATATTTTAAAGTTTTCTTAAAATATTTCTTGGCATATTATTTTAGTGCGAACTAAGTCTTTCTCTGTGTCAATGAGTTTTCGGTGTTTTGCATTAGGAAAGTAGTAAAACTATGATTTTGGTATCGAATCGTGCAAAAACCAAACGTGCTCAACTTTTTATCTAACAAACAAATGATTTATTAAGTCAAACAATTTTTGGTGCAACATAAAATATACTAATGCATTTTTGTGGCCAGCGGCTTTAAGGCCTCGCTCCTTAGTTTTGCAGTGGTTTCGAAAATATTTTTTTTACGCAAATTAATACATATATCAAAAATTCATTCTTACAGTTTTAACACTTATATATCACCGTTTGTATCTGAATTTCCCTGTTGCAATACACCAAACGGGTGTTTAGATTTTAGCCTCTGAAATAGCTCATATTTTCTTGTCAAAATAAGCCAAAATTAAGCAAAATAATTTTTTCTAAGAAACGGTACATTCTTTAAAAAAATCGCTTTGACAAGATTGTGTATCTTATGACTGCACACTGTGTCAATTTTTTTCAAAGCATTTGGTTAGAAAATATTCGAGTTATTTGCAATTGTTTGAAATAAATTAAAGAACCGTGCCTAAATACGGTATCAGCTGTACATATTCCGAAGCAACGTGTTGGAATATATTCACTGTTTTAGGAATCATCTTACCAACAACGGTGTATGTACTGTACATAGAGTGAAAAAATTATTTTTGAAAACCTTAGTTTTTAAAATATACTGAAAATGTAAATGCACAGTTTCATAAATTACTTAGGAACATTTTGAGTACTCAGACTGAACACTTGCATGACGCAAAGAGGCTGTGTTTATTAACCAGTAAAAAAATTAGTATTAGTTATCGCATTAAACTAAAAACCACGTGAACAGAGTAGCAGGTACTATCTAGTCTACGTATATAAAATCGGATGTTCCCTACGAACTCCAAAACGGCTGGAGCGATTTTGATGAAATTTTAGGCTATCTTCAGACTAGCCTAGCGAGTGATCCTGTGAAGTTTGGTAGCGATCAGATCAACATATTTTTTTTTTCACTTTTTGCCAATGTTGTGTCGTTTTTACTTACAAATTAATTAATGGCTGATAATAACAATGCTGTTGATTAATAATAAATTAATTAAGTAGGATTGAGACTTGGAAGTGTGCGGCATGTCAACTTCAATTCTTGGCTGTAGATAAATAGTGCTACCCGGGTCACTAGTTTCTAAATGAAATAAGTTTTTAGCACGCATGTCTTGCAGTGGCGACACAGGTTGTAAGTGTGTGTGTTTGTGTGCGTGCAGGCGAGATAACGACGCGGGCTCCGCTGGACAGGGAGAAGCGCACGAGGCACGACCTGGTGGCGGAGGCGCGAGACCAAGGCACTCCCCCGCGTGGCGCCAGGGTCGCCGTTGTCGTGAAGGTGGCCGACGTGAACGACAACTCCCCGGAGCTGGTGGACCCTCGTGAGGACGTCGTCAGCGTCCGCGAGGAGCAGTCGGCGGGCACCGAGGTGGTGCGGCTGCGCGCCGTCGACAGGTGGGTGTCTTCACGTTCCTCCGACTGACGGTAACTCTCCCTACCATCCCGTTTTCCTCCTTTTGCCGTCATATTTAGGATGCATTGCGTTTTCTGCTCAAATGATTGGCCAGTAAAACGCCAAATGAGTAGTCCAGACTCGTCTGGTCCACTTTCACTAAAACTGCGCAAATCGCGAAAAACTGATTTGCGAGCCCATTTGTGACATGGCTACAAAGCAGTTTTTCAAAGTGTATCTGTTATTGAATAATGCGAGTTTTGGAAACTATCATCACGTCACCTTCAGCGCACATTTAAAAGCTACACAAAACTGTTCAGAACTTATTTTTCCTTGGTGATGGACTAGACGATTTTTGGAATTGGACTACTCAAATGGAACATCATCAGTAGGCCTACCCGGTGATCTCAGTAGATGAACTCAAATGGAACACTTACCAGTTAGGTTGCAAGTAGAAGTAAATGCATCTGTACTTAGGTAAAATAATTCACTGAACACTGCAAAAATGCTTTAATTAAAACAACAGTTTCTATAATTCAATCTTTTTAAAGAAAACATTAAACGTCTAGTAAGAAAAAATTTAACTCGCTGTTACACTAAATATTCACCACATGACATCAACGTTATAATTTAGTAGCTAGATTTGCCATATCGTCTACTGCTGCTAACACTACCTGACTTCCTGCACGCCAGTAGATTCAGCAGGAATGGTGTAATGTTTGGCCTCCAACCCAGACGCCATTTCGTTTACTGGAGCTTCAACATTTAAGAAAACGATCCTCAGCAAATTCAGTCATTGCCAGCAGCAAATGGAACGCCGCTTAAGGCACCATCCCCCAGACGGGTCATTCCTACCTGCTACCCGATTTTAATGCCGGTGCGTTTTGCGCATGCACATAGAAACGGTTGGGTGTGGTACACTCAACCTCGTATATTGTTTGTATACTCTTCTTTGTATGACTCCAATCAAATTTGACACCTACATGTGGTTAGATTTACAGTACGTATGGTGAAATGGGCTTATCAGGTTCATTTCAGAACTTAAAATGTCGATTTACAAAGCATAAAACATCTACGACACTAAAAAGTCGTGCCATTAGAACTGTCAAATTTTACTGAAGTTATGCAAAACAGCGTGTACAGTCTGAGTCCTTTAAAAGAGGCTTCGCGGTAGATGTTTGTATAGAAGCTAGGAAATTAGGAAAACCAGCCCAGTGTGACAACTGCTTGCCTCAATGTCACTTGGCGGCTCTACTATCACTTTAGAGCCACTGACATTTGGGGAAAAAAATATTGCACCAAACTGTTCCGTTGCCTTCTTCCGTGCACATCTGCAGCTTTGCTTCATGTTTACTGATAGAGTGTCTCTGTGCAGAGGCGTCACTCATTCGAACGCGCCAATAAAAATAACGTCTGTGAGACACTTACACGTCGATGATTTGCGGACGCAACCCCAACACGCTGTGAGTAGGGCTAGGAATATTGCGCGAGATCAACGACCAACATGCTAGAATCCATTATCCTGTGAAAACCGAAGCCCTACCCTTTGTCCATTACCTGCTACTCATTCAGACACCAGACAATGAACGAGTAGACGGGGCTTAAGTATGCATACGACATCGGATTCTATCTTGCAGGTCATTGAACTCGCGAATTTTTCCTAGTCCTAGCTGTGAGTTAATAACATTCTATTACTAGAGCCGCGATTTTATGGCGAAAATATTTTTGCAACATTTGGTTTCGATGCGTCATGTGCACACCTGCATCTCTGCTACATCGTCTGTGGTTGGATGATTTTACTCTCACTGGCCTTGGCAAATTACAGACGTACAGACTCACAATAATCTTATTCTGATTGGTGCAGTCAAATGAGAAACGTGTCTGAACAAAGACACGCTGCCAATAACCTTGAAACAGAACTGCCGATGTGCACGAGAGTCACTGAAACAAAGTGGGGCAAAAATTCTTTTCGCGACAAAATCGTGGCCCTATCTGTTACTAATCAAGAACTGAAGTTCTACAGATGTGCACGTAAGGCAATGAAAGAGGTTGTTGCAAAAATTAGTTTCCCCAAAAATTAGTGACTCTTTATAGTGTTGTCACATTGAACGGTATTTCCTTACATCTGACTTCTTTAAACACATTCCCCACTGGTCTTCTTTTGACGGAGTCGTCCTGTATGTGGCCAAACAAGTGTATAAACTTTATTTAACTTAACGTCTCGTCTACTGTGATGTCGCTAGAGGCGGTTACAGGCAACTTTTCACAAGGACTATAAAATGATTCGTCCATGGCGTGGAGTGAATTTGGTAAACCGAAATCAGGATGGTGGTCAAAGCTGGGATTCGAACCCGACTCCTCCCAAATTCAAGTTCAACTTGTTATCGTTACGCAACCTCGTATGGTCAAGCATCTAAAAGTAAAACCAATAAAATATTTGTTTGGTTGGCAGACGTTCTCTCAACAAGAGGGTTTAGTCCACTTACAAACGTATTCATAGAACAACGAAGCCAAGATTAAATGCGTTTCATATACTGTTCAGCAATAATGATAATAATAATAATAACCATTATTATTATTTGGACTTTTCAAACGTATTATTTTCTGTGTACATTTAATATAGACTGTAGCAAGTTTGACGTTGCAGATGTGTTTCCAGCATGTTCTAGAGTGTTTGAAAGTGCTTTTCTGGCATTAAGTTGCAATTATGGTGTGTAAAATTAACGGTGTTATACTTCCGGAATGCTTACATTGAAGTGTTGTGTTATCATGTTCTCGGTTCAAAACTTAATATAAGTGTACAGCCAAAATTTACTTTTTAACTCTAAACTGCTGGTTTTAGAAAAAAACAAGTGTGTGGCAAGCATTTTTATATTGATATGTTTGTTGTTAATTGCAACTATATTGTGAAAAAAAATTGTAGTATATTCGCATTCTGCATATGTACTCATGTTCTGATAAGGGAAAACAATAGTATTTGATTACTGAGAAATATCATAATGGCCCCCGATATAACTTGAAATATCACGGCAAAATTTTAGTTTAGTGTGCAGCTTTTTATCGGACTCTTTCTCTACTCTATATTTGCTCTAAGTTTTCGTGTATCCTGAAGTTGGGATGTGAAGATTCAAACGCCCGAATAGAAGACTAGCCTCTTGCGTGGATTTGCTCGGCTAGGAGACTTGAATGCGTGTATAGAAAACGAAACATTTTGGAACAGTTAGAAATGTTTTACTCTATTTTAGAGTTTCTGTAGCCTATTTGGAAACACTCAGTAGTGTTGCTAGGCGACTCCAGTGCACGAAATAGGAGGCGAACATCGTCTTTCAAATACCGATTATTTCAAACCAAAAATCGCATATGTAGATTCAACAAATCAGTATACGAACTATGGATATGTTCATACGAGACAAACGAGACGCACACTGTAATTTATACTGATGTTATTGTATATACTCGAAATTAATCAGTTGTCTCGGGGTTACAGCAAGTACATTTGTAATCTTCTGACAGATTTTTGTGATGGGGATATTTTTGTTGAAAACTTATATTCGAACTGAAGATAATGTTTAGTTTAACTCTAACAGCGAGGTTTTCGACACAGATGAAGGGTGACACGAGGTGAGAATGAAACACCGCCGGAATGAAGGATCGGGTAAAATGGAAGCTCCCAAAAAGAACCCACCTGATGTAATAGTGTGCCAAGTACAATTTCTTAACTATCCAGAAAAATAAGATTTAGTTCAGTCATGAACCTTGAACTTCAGTTTTGATATACCTAACATATTCTTTATTATACTAATCGATCGTGTTTATTTAGTCATACTTACTCATAATTTAAAGGAAAAGGAAACAATTTCCAAGTTTCAGGAAGACAAAATAGACTTGTTCACTATGGCTTCAGACCCTCCAAATTGCACGATTCCCACATGGGAAAACTCAGGTCGATCCCGCCGGGAATCGAACCTGAATGGCCTACCACAATACTTTTCTTTCAGTGCTTGCCGCTGGGATAATTAACAACAAGGGTACATGCACACCTAAGAATTTTCCCTTCAAGTAAGGACACGAACAACTACTTATCTTATCCAAATTCATAAGATGCACATTTTTTTTTGCGAATGGAAGAAGGGCTCTTAACACGGAAAAGGTGCAAGGGCATGTTGCTCTGAAATAGAACACGATCTGGGATTGTCTTCCTTGGTGACGTCATTGAGTAAGGTGACCTCGGGCGAGGGGGAACAACGGCAACACGTTGAACTCGCGTTCGGGAAAACTGGGGTTCGATCCTTGGTTCCAGCCATGCTGATTTCGATTTTCCATGGTTTCCCGAAATCGGTACAGGCGAATGCTGGGATGTTTTCTTAACAAAGGTCATGGCCGACTTCTCTCCCAGCTCCTGTCTTTGTACCAAGTTGTGTAACCGTCCTTAAGAGGAGTCCTCGACTGGCGCATGGACGGTGTTGCAGCGTGTCACGCGGCATACATTTTTACGCGAAACCGCTTAAGTTATTCATATTATGTTTATCTACGAAAAGAACACACACTTGAAACCATGCTTCTATTTTTTCAAAAATGCAGCACGCTTGTTAGAAACATGATATTCGGGCCTCTCAAATAGGCTAAAAACGGTTTTTTTTAAACTGTTGTAACTCCGAAAATTTTACCTGAATTCGTAAAGTGCAAAACGAGAAGCATGCGTTGGTCTTTGCTTCACACTATTAAAAAATAAAATATTGGGGCCACCGCTTAAAGTCCCATAGTAAAAAGACTACAACGGAAACCTTGCACGCCAGTTTGGCGCGCTGTGGGTAGAGGCGATATGCTTCTCGTCAATCGTGGGACTTTGGCTCTTATCACTACGCTGTTACCACGCGTCAAGGTGGAAATTTGACACTGCGAAGGACTCCTCTTAATGACCTCGCTGTCGGCAATACATAAAGTCATCTAACCTTACCTTGGTGATGTCTGCCTGTAAGTATTCTGTGCTAGTGCAGAAGATTTGGCGCTGCAGACATGGCATCGGATCATGTACATCTTCTGCTGACACTGCTTCTTCAGTGACTGTGTGTTTGTGTGCAGGGACGCCGGAGAGAACGCGACGGTGACGTACGCACTGCTGAAGGGCCGCGACTCGGACGGCCACGGCATGTTCACGGTGGACCCACTGACGGGCGTGGTGAAGACGACGGCCGTGCTGGACCACGAGGACAAGGCCATCTACCGGCTAGAGGTGGCTGCAACGGACAGCGGACACCCGCCCCGCCAGACGGTGCGGCTGTTGCGTGTTGAAGTGCTCGACCTCAACGACAACCGCCCCACCTTCACCAGCTCCAGTCTCGTCTTCAGGGTGAGTTCCTCTCTCTCTCTCTCTCTTTCTACTCCAGTTTCATCAGATGAAGAAGCTGACACAGGAGATTTCCAAACTAAAGTCCAACTAACTGTAGTTGTAATGTGAACAAGTTCCAAACGGCCTTGAAAATGTCTTACCACACTATGAGCAATATAGCATCGTTCTTATTGGTCTCATCTTGCAACTAATCCCAAGTCTAAATAAAAGGATATAGTTCTAATGGTGAAGGAAAGGTAAAAAATTGATTGTGCACGTAAATATATACCATTGTTCTTATTGTGTTACCAAACTTTTATTTTTTCTCTCTAAACACCATTTTTCGATCTATCCCACTTTACTCAAACATCACAGAAACTTCAGTAGCGACGAAATCCATCTGATCTTTTCAGCACTAGCCTACATCTGATCTCGGCGGCCATAACCGAGCAACTTGTATTAATGCAGCGTCGTAAAATGCGCGACGCGAATCGTGGTTTCTCCCCCTTCATCCTGCCAGGGCGAGTTCCCCACTTGTTCGACTGTCTCCATATTACCCTCCGTCGTCGTCTGCGCGAGGAAGTGCCTCGCCGAGAGCTTTATGGGTCCGTTGGCCGACGACAGCCGACTCGTAAAACATTCCCTCTTCTCTGCACCGCCAGGCTACGTCATCGCAGGACCTTCTTGAGTGTTCTCCCACTCCTGTCCTTTATACTCAAACCTCCCCCGCTGCCGATACTCGCTCTCGGTATGTGGATGCACGAGTATTTCGAGGATTTACTTCAGGTTCGACTGAACTTCAAGAACGCTCTTTTCAACCGTCAACACATCCCTACTATTCGAAGTGCGTCGACTTGCTTTTTTGCCACGGATGGTAGGCCTTTCCGTAACCGTGGTGAATCTGGATGCTGTTAGAACCACGATGATGCCCTGATTTTTATAGTTTGTTTGTCATGGGTAGAGGTACATCAATTTCGCAGATACATTCCAGGTCGGGTTGAACGCCAAAATGTATACAATCAAACCTCTTTAATGCAAATCGAAGGGACCGAAATTTGTGCAGTTTGTAATAATGAGGTGTGTATTAACAGGTGTTTACAAAAAAAAAAAAAACAACAAATTTTGTAAATAATTTTTCAGGCTATTTATCTACAAATTTCAAATATTATCATCACCCTAATGGCTACCTTTAACAAACTAACATGGTATTGCATTGTTTTATGCATAAAGAAAATTTTTATGGAGCATTACAGTTAATGTTCAATTTCTCACCTCATTCCAACGGGAAAGAAAACCACTTTGTATTAATGCGAACTTTGTATTAACAGGGTTTGTATTAACGAGGTTCCACTGTACTTCATAATCACGAGTGTGATTAGCTGGCGGCTGTCACGAAACGCATTTGACTACCGCAAGCCAATAGTAAATAAGGAAATAATTCCTAGAGCTGTCGCGTGCAACTCGCTTGTAAGGTTGTAAGCCAATGAATAATCTACTGTGTCCAGTGTGTGTACAGGACTGATAAATCTAGGCTACTGCCAGATGAATCCGCGAAATTGGCGTACCTCGAGTCATGGGGTTTATGGCTTTTACAAAGGGGTACACTGAATCCAGATGTACCGTTTGTTTTACCCCTACTACGTGTCTTATTTCTGTAAAATTTACCTCAGGATATTCGGAGAAACTACGTGCACAATCCATGAATTCGATTGGAAACCAGAGTGAAATGATAGGAAGCAACACGACGCATTGGAAGATTCTCATTTGTGACGTATTTTTAGCAGTGTGTCAAATACGAAACGACATAATTAATGACCTCTGTTTTTGGCGAAAAGAATTTTGCCCCACTTTGTTTTGGTGCCTTACGTGTTCATCTGTAGTTCTGCTTCGTGGTAAGTGATTGGATATCTTAAGGGCGCAGTCTACCGCAATTTTCATCACAATTTTTTTATTTTTTATTTGTACCAAATATTTTTTTTTTCTTATTTTAGACAAAAAATGTGACGAAATTTGGCTCTTATGAAATTTTTTTATCTCTCATAGTTTTCGCGTAATGGCTTGTTAAAGTCATATTTTGCGTGTTTCCGTTTTAACTACACTAAAACCAACTGATATACCAAACTAAAAAAAATCACAGTGTATAAAGACATTGCAGGCTACAATGACATGCTCATAAAATTAAAGAATAAAAATTATTTGAATTTTAAAAAATGCTGAAGCTGAAAATAAAAATTTTAAAAATTCAATAATTTTTTTTAAAAATACAAATGATTTGTATTCTTTGATTTTATGAGCATGACATCGTAGCATGCAATGTCTTTATCCACTGTGATTTTTTGAGTTTGTTATATCAGTTGGTTTTAGTGTATTCGTTAAAACGGAAACGTGCAAAATATGACTTTAACAAGCCATTACGCGAAAACTACAAGAGATAAAAAAAATTTCATAAGAGCCAAATTTAGTCGCATTTTGTGTCTAAAATAAGAAAAAAATATCTGGTACAAATAAAAAATAAAATAATGGTGGTGAAAATTGCGTTAGACCGCGCCCTGTCACGAGCCTTCGGATTCTACCGGCAAATCACAGACGTGTGGTGTTGTGGTTACCATATTTTGATTGGCAGAGTCAAATGAGAGACGTCGCTTTACAAATACAAGATGCCAATTATCACTAAGCAGAACTGCAGATGTGCGCTCAAGGCGCTGAAACAAACTGGGGCAAAATTCTTTTCGCGGAAAACAGGGTCCCTAGTTATTGTGGTAAAGTTAATACGATGTCGACGCAGACACATGCAGTAGTACTGCTGCGTTAGGTCGTATAATCGAGCCGTCCTGCCGACTAGGGAGACGGAGGAGGAGCAGGAACATTAGGCGAGGCGATAATTAAGACGCCCCGGCGCTTTCGTGAGATCCACCCTTAAGAGCGCTCGATTTACAGGGCTTCCTCGTCAGCCCGCGCGCGGAGGGAAAACAGTAAAAACCCCCGCGGATCGGCGATCGCTATCGGCTTGTGGCGCGCGCGGAGGGGCCATTAATCCAACACGTAATGACCGCCACTCACACGAAGCCATCAAGTGCGCCGTTTGCCTCCCGCTTCCTTCCCTCGGGAACGTTTTTCCCGTCCCCATTATCCCCTCATCCTTCACACTCAACCGGGAACAGTCGATCGTCCGCGCCTTGAAAAATGTTCTCTTTATTCATACCCCCAACCGAATCTTTCATCGGCTTATCGCGCGGTGTCTGGCTACTTTTACAGCTTCTCTGAAAGCAATATTGATTTCAGTTTCTCTTTACACCTCCATCTACCACCCCCCTCCCCAACAAGTAATTTCCCCTCTTGCCTCTGGGCGTCGACGTCTACCCGTCGCGTCGCGCCCTTGCGTACTTGAATCTTACCACTTTTTCTCTCTTCCCCCTTTCCCGTCGTGAAGCTTTAAAGTGGCTGTTGGTTTTGAAAAAAGCTGACAGTAATGACGGGGATGGGGGTACGGGGGTGGCTCGTAAATTGTGTCGGCGGCGTTGATTGGTCGGTGAGACGCTAGAAGGAGAAATGAAGGAGGGAAGGAGGTCCTATGTGCGGCAAGGTCGTCCGGCTACCGCTTATGCCCTCTAATGGACGCAATTCGATACGGCCAGGGGAGTATATCGTGTCGGTCACCCCACCGCAAACCCTCCTACCATTTTATACCTTATTGCCGGAGTCTACTTGCTCAACCGGGGTTTTTATCCGCCATCCACCCCAGCCTCTCGACGGAGGAGCCAGACTTTGACGACGCGGAGAGCGGAAAACGCACGCCGGTAGAGTCGTATACACATCAGCTTTTAGCGCCGTTAATAGGCCTACTCCCTCCTACCTCGAGAGTATTACGCTTGCTGCAGGCACCAAGTGAGGAAGAATGGCAAGAGGGTTTGCGCTAACACACACATCAAGTTCCTTTAATTGCCCCCGTGTGCAAGGTAATTATGCGCGCAGATATTCAACCCGTAATCTAGGCTCTAGAGACGAACCTACACCTTTTATTGTAGGCCGACGATAAACGCGCACTCCGCGATATTACTACAGCGACGAGTTGGTCGCGAAAAAGATTTTTGCATACTTTCGTTTCAATATCTTACGTACACATCGGCAGCTGTGCTTCATGGTTATTGGCAGCGTGTCTTTATTCAGACAAGACTGTCGTTTGACTGCACCGATCAGAATAAGCTACGGCAGAAAGTACTTATCAAGGATACAAATGTTTGCGTAATCTTTGTACTCAAACGATTAGAAAAGCCAAAATGAACTATACGTTAGGTTTTGAGAATGATCGCTCATCGCCGAAGCAACTTTGGAAAAAACTTCGCGGAATTGGGGTAGGTAAATCCTGTTAGGAAGTAGAGCTTTCTGCATTCAATGTCAACGATCTGAATGCTGAGTTTTTGCGGTTGCCTGATAGTTAAAATAAGGTTGTTAAGTGTTGCACAATTAAAAACATTAACTGAGATTATCAACAATAGTGACGAAAAATTTTATTTTGTAGAAACGGACGTAGGAAACGTTCATAAAGCCATTAAACGCATAAAATCTACAGCAGAAGGAGTTGACAAAATACTAGTTACAGAAATAGAAAGGATTACACCGCACATTATTGGTACATTAACAGATATTTTTAATTGTTCATTAATTCATGCTGTTTCTCCTACGGTCTGGAAATATGCGGTTGTCATTCCGCGTCCTAAAAAAATTACACCCAGGGAATTTTAATGACTTTAGACCGGTCAGTATTTTACCAGCACTATCTAAGGCATTAGAGTACATTGCCCATGAACAAATGTATGTACATATAAACAAATTTAATATGTTAACAGAATTTCAGACGGGTTTTCGGAAACAACATAGTACGACTACAGCACTTTCAAACGTTACTGTTGATATTCGACTTGCTATGGACCGACGTCAGTTAACACTGCTTTCACTGTTAGACTTTACTAAGGCATTTAATACTGTAAATCATGAAATACTTTTGGTAAAATTACTTAAACATTTTAATTTTTCTCAAAATTCCCTACTTTGGATCAAATCCTACTTATACGACCGATATCAGTGTGTTAAGCCTGGGAATGAAATATCTGAATATGCCGCAGTCAACGCTGGAGTCCCTCAGGGCCCAGTGCTAGGACCACTATTATTTTCCCTGTATATTAATGATCTTGGCTTATCACTTTCTTATTGTAATATCACCTTTATGCAGATGGCCTGCACACACACACACACACACACACACACACAAACACACACACATATATATATATATATATATATATATAGTCAAAAGTATATGCGATATAAGTAGGGCAGTTCAGCAACTGAATCACGATCTTACAATGATATAGGAATGGTGTACTGACAAATTGTTTGACAATAAACCCAAATAAATCACAGGCTATTATTACAGGTACTGCACAACTTCTAAAATCATTAGACTATGCCGCCGTAAATGTTAAAATTAGCGATTCAGTAATTACTCCATATAAGAAGGTTAAAAATCTTGGTGTTTACATTGACGATACGCTTAACTGGTCAAGTCAATGTATCAATATTTGTAAGAAAGTTAATCGTTGTCTACATTCATTGCAAAAATTCAAACCCTTTCTATCCGAGAATATAAGAAAGGTACATATTGAAACTCTGGTATTCTCGCACTTCCAACTATTGTGACTTATTGCTAATTGACATGAATGAGGGATAGATATTCTTCAAAGTTACAAAGACTTCAGAATTCCTGCGTCCGTTTTATTTTCAATCTAAAACGAAGGGACCATATTACATCATATTATGAAAAGTTAAATTGGCGGCGTTTGAAGGAGAAGCGTAAACTTAAATCACTGTTATTGCTACATAGAACTCTGTCTTGTAACCAACCTAAATATTTATATTCGCGTTCCCAGTCAATAGTAAATAAACACAATCGACAAACTAGGTGCGCAAATTTAAAAATCTTACCTTTACCAGCCTATAAATCGCAAAATTTAGCCAAGTCATTTTGTGTATCTGTATCTAAAGCGTGGAATGAACTCCCAGCAGAAATAAGAGCCATAACTTCTGCGTTGGGCTTCAAAAACTATTTAAATAAGAAAGTATTTTTCAAGCAACAGTCGTAACTTGAAAATTTTTGTTTTCCGAATTAAGTTTTTCATATATTTTAAATCATTAGTAATAATAAGTTATCTTTTACATTAAAGTTACTTAATTTTGAAACAGAAGTTGTTACTTTAAAATGTTTGTACTAGATCATATGATATCAGAATTTAAGTGATTAATTTTCCTTTATTTTGTCTTATTTTACATAATTTTTTTTGTTAAAGCAAATAATTTTCTAAAAATAGACATAGTTGCATTTGTAAACGTAAATTACATCAGTTTGCCAGTGTTGATATGTTTAATTGATTAATAACTTCATAATGTATAATTACCATGGTTAAGTGTAAGAAAAGGCGTACGCCTTAATTTCGCCATGTAAAACTTAAGACGTAAATAAAATAAATTGGCTGAGAGTGTGTAGTGGGACAGAGGAGAGTAGGAGGGTGAGGTATGTCAGAGAAGGGGGACGGCTGTAGTTCGCATATTTTCCGAGGACATGCTTAGGTTTGTCGAGCAGTAGTAACGCTAGTTAAAACTATCCGTGGTCCGGATGAAATGACTCGGTCTAGAGTGCTGCAGTAATTTTACTGTACACGCACTCTGTTCGTGTCGGGTGTATTCCTGGAGTTAGTGCAGGCGACACGAACTGTAAAGTCGCTCTGACGTTATAGCACTGCGTTAAAGTTGAACACTTAATCCCGCCTACTGGTGAACAGGACGTAAATGAAACTTGATTGTCTGTGCGATGCCCCGGTGAAGTGTCCGCACGCAAATAAACTGTGAGCTTTAACTCCGAGGAAGAAGTTGCATGGTAACGTCGTACAGTGTACCTAATATGTAGAGCCAGTGATGTTTGGTGAAATGAATCCTGCAACAATTTGTTTCTAAGCCTTATGTGAACATCTGTTTCTCTTCTTCATGGTCAGTGATTGGAAATTTTCGACTTCCGGCGTCTCGGGGTCCTACGCGCATATCACGGACGTGTGGTGCCGCGGTAACATTGTTCTGGTTGGTGAGGTCAAATGAGCCACGCCTCTGCCATATTATATTCTGCCAATGACGACGAACCAGAGTTGCAGGTATTGAAACAATTTGTTGCAAAATTTATTTCCACCAAAAAACACCGACTACCAATATATAGTCAGAAAAAGAAACGTTAGGGAGGGTAGTTTTCTTTAAATCTTGGGACCGCGGTGGCTGATTGATGACAAATGGTCGGGACTTGAGTATGCATAGGATATTTGATTCTAACGTGCAGGTCATTGCGTCCGCGAAATGTCTCCATCTCTAATTGACAGAACAGACGGGACTTAGAGTACGTATATGACGGGTTCTGCCATGCAGGTAATTTTACTCGCGAATTGTAGTAGTATTTTGCTAATGCCAAAGCACATTTGACATTGGTAGAATAGGACGAGGAATCAAGCTTTAGGGACTCATAACGCGCCTGTCGCCCAGACTGTTCCTAGGAATTGCCAGCACCGCGTGAGGTCGACGAGTCAACCTATTATTAGCTGCAAGTTGGCGAAGCAATATTGCTGCAGCCCTGGGGAATGAACGCAAGAAAATAGCTCCCTTAAGTGCTTTTATCGTCTTGAGCAGCCGAGGTCACAGAGTCGGCTCGGCTCAGTTATAGCCGTAAGCCGGGAGCGATGCCAGGCATATTAGCGACTAAAGTAAGACTCGTACCATCATCCCTCCATTTCCCCTCCCTTGTGGCTGTTACGTGAGTGACACATAAATAAACACTACAACACCTACCGTAAAACGGGGTTACTTTGACCATTTAGGGGTTACTTTGACTATTCAAAATTTTAGTTTTTGGGTTACCTGGTTACCTGAGCTGAGTATTTTAAATAATTCCTTTTATCCTTATAGCTAATGTTTGAAACTTTCGTCACTAAACAATATAAAAACCAAAATTTTGAGTTGTCAAAGTTACCCCGCAATGTCAAAGTAACATGCGGTATTTAAATATACACGTGTTTGAAAGTCTACGTGGGAAAATTACAGAACAACAGACCTAGGTAATGATATGTGACGACGTTATGAGCAGTCATTCACCCAGAGTGATGCATTCGTGTTTGCTGCTTTTTTATTTATTTTTAATTTTTGCAAATTGGCTTATAAATACCTACTTTTTTTAAAAACGGCTGCCTTGTGCGCTCTCAAGATTATTTTAAGTAAGTGTGGATCATTTGTGCACTGTTTTGGACGTCCGCCATTGCTATTCCTGTGTTGACTAAGAGAACTGAGAGTGAAGCGAGAAAGACGTTAAGGTAATGATAAACAAATCGATATGACGAGGCAACACTCACAAAAATAAAAATTAAATTTTTTTTACAATCCCGAGAAAATGTGTGTCAAATCGTAGAAAATATAAATAAACAAAAAATGAAAGTTCAAAACTGTTTTACTTCCTGTCTGCCTGAAGGCGGGGGCAAGATGTCACCTACCAAAACATCGCGATTAGCTTGTCTGAGAGAAGTTCTTTGTTCTTCTTTGTTTTCATCGTTGTTTCGTCTAGTCTCGTATCTGTAGCGTTGTTGCTGGGTCATCTGGTTTTCTGTGTAACGCTGTCTTCATATTAGTTGTCCGCGCTGTCTTAATTTTGATGTCTTCACTTTTTCGCTTGGTTATTTGCTTTGACCCTACGCATTTAGCTCGTTTTTATTTTCTGTGATCCGATACACTTCTTCTTCAGATTTTAGGATTTAATTTTTATTGATGTACGTTTTGACTGTTGCCGTATCGGCAAGGTTTTCTTTTTCTTCTTTTTCTTTTTGTTAAACTTTTAATTTTCTGAATTGATGAAGCATTTTAATGATTTGAGACCGGAAAAATTCGCGGTTTCACTGACCTGTAAGCTAGCCTGCAAGAACTTTAATAACTGAAGAAGACAGCAGATATTAGTTAGCTGCTTGCTATTAAAGTGATATAGGTCGGTATTAGATAACACTTTTTATTACTGGCTCAGAGACTTCCAGGAGATGTCAAATAAGCCAAAGGCGAATTGCGAAAGTGACACAAACGTACAGTTGTTGGAATTCTAACCTGCGTCCAAATGAAAACACTAATTTTTCAGGTCTTTATTAATGGTGTATGCCTACAATATTTCACTAAATAATTTACCCCCTTGCAAGAATCGTTCAACGACATTAGTTTAGATCAGTTAAAAACACAAAAACAAAAAATGCTGTGCGTTGAATTGAAGCACGAATTTTGTTGTGTCAGGAAACTAAATTAACAATTAATTCGCGACTGAGAAATACCTAAATCCTGCCTAGAATTGTATATACTGTAGTACGAGCCTAGCTTTAGGCCCACAAAAATATTTTTGCTGACCAGCCATCAAAATGTCAGAAATCAAGAAAAACTCTGTTTGGATAACGCAAAAAAAATTTCTGAAGTCAGCCAATGCATATTTTTTTTATCTTCGACAACGATTTATTTTTGTCTGTTAAAAAAATATAACGACGTTAATATAATATTGCAATATTTGGCATGTCTTTCCTATATTTTTGATGTTTTTAACCCCTGTGTACCTTAGGTAACTGTTAAATTGTCAGTGTCTCGGAAGATATGTTAATCAAGGAGTTATGTTAGTAAGTGTCGTGTGTTCGGCGGCCACGCCAGGCCAATTCTTCCAGATGGTACAACGATAACAGAAACGAAATTATGGTACAAGGTAGCAACATTTTTCGCTTGGTTTGCTTGATTCTGGTACAGAGAGTAGAACAATTTCATAGGCTTGTTAGGATGTATTATTATTAATTTTGTGTACGAGTTAGAAAAAATAATTTCATATTGGCATATCTGGCATATCACTGTGCGCTTCATGGTAAGGTACCCAGGAGACGAGGCGCTCTCTCTCTCTCTCTCTCTCTCTCTCTCTCTCTCTCTCTCTCTCTCTCATGCTTAAGCGAACAAGCGTAATCATAGTCAGCTGTCATATTTTTGAGAACGCAGATATTCTTAGAATTCTTAGAGGCTAGCGGGCCGCGGTGTCAGACCTCTCGCCTCCCACCAAGGTGATCCGGGTTCGATTCCCGGCGGGGCCGGTCCCTGGATTTTTGCATGTGGTAATCGTCCCGGACGATGCCGCTGGTCGGCGGGTTTTCTCGGGGATCTCCCGTTTCCCCTGCCCGCCCATTCAGTCCTGCGCTTCTCCTGGTTCACATCAAGTCACCTTTCACCAGCGCAAAAGACCTAGATGTTAAGCGCTGACCAAAATCTCGCTTATTTCTTTTAGAGGCTAGTTACAGGTTCCTCGGTCTCGGCTGATCGGCCATTGTGGTTGTAGAAGGTTACTTGTTCAGACATTCTGGAAAGTTCGTCTGCAGGTGCTAATCAGAGATTCGAGAAACATACAGTTGGAGCATAAAGTATGTCGTAGGGCGGGGGTAGGAAGTCTTGAGACGGAAGGGGGAGGAGCCCATCCGCAATATTGGTAACTAAAAAATGTTGTGTATTACGATAGCAACGAGTATAATGCAAAGGTTGGCCAACCATAACCTCGTTTCTCTGCATATCTACAGGAACAACTGATTGCACTGCGCCATGTTGCAACCTGAATGAACAAAGTCAGCTTGGCCTCAGTAGAGGCTGCTAATGCTCCATCTGTACTTTTCTCTCATCTCTGGTGCTGATAGGTGGATGACATTCCTCCGTATTGACAGGCCTTGAGTAACGAGTCCGCCTCACGTGTGGTAGTTTCGCTTCTGCGCTTTTTAGCTACTCTGTGTCGTCAACTACAACAGGAGTGTACACAGCGGCTCGACTGAACAGAGACTCTCGAAAGTGCTGGGTTGACCACGAATGCCAGGGGGGTGGGGAGGGAGACTTCGTCTTCTGGATGGACCTTCGCGAGATGTTTGCAGTGCCGGCGTTGGTCACACAAGTCCCGCCGACACTCGCGAGCCAAACAGAAGAGTGCCAGTGCTGGGATAGTGGCCCAGAGTGTCGGTTGTCCTCTTGGCTCGACACTGTTGGATCACAGAAGAGCTAGGCATACAGAAGCGTTGCGGTTCCTTTGACGTACACTGTAAATCGGCGTCAGTGAATTTTCACTTGTTTTTCTTTTATTATATATGGATCACTTTAAGAAATTAAATCAGTGACAAATCACTGTCGGTCAGTGAACAGAGTTCAGACATGCAAACATTCCAGAAGTGAATATGCGAATGTTCTCTAATTGGGAGGGCCGCGGTGGCCGAATTGTCAGACAATTCGCCTCCCACCAAGGCTATCTTGGTCCGATTCCCGGCGGGGTCGGTCCCCGGATTTTCGTATGTAATATTAGTGCCGGACGATGCCGCTGGTCGGCGGGCTTTCTCGGGGATCTCCCGTTTCCCCCGCCCTTCATTCCGACGCTGCTCCGTACTCACCTCATGTCACTCACCAGCGCTAAAGACCGCGATTTTGAGCGCTGACCAAAATCTCTCACTTAATCGAAGACAATATTTCCCTCACTGCTAGCATTGCCGAAGGCGTATCAACATTTTCGGCATTTCATGCCCTAAATGTTAGACTAGTGTGCATTTTTCCATTGTTAAATAATATATTACTTCCATATTAGTTGAGACTTGTTAGAAGATAAGAAATAGCACAGTCATGACCTACCAGCGGTTAAGTGGGGTTGGGATATATGCTCTAAATTAGCTAAAAGTTGTTCATTAAAATCATCAGGTTTTTGCTACTTTTTGAGAAAAACTGTAGATGGGATGATGTACTCCTTTGCAACTTCAGTCTTTGGAATAAAATGTAGATTTTAGCCTTTGGAATAAAAGGTTGAAAATGTCGGCGCTAAAATGATTCTAGAGGGACGCATTACCCCAACAAAATATTTGTTTACAAATTACAAAATTAGTAACTGACTATTATGTGTGCTTTTTTAAATCGACTTTCAAACGCTATACAGGACGATTTTGGACCGATTTTGTAAATTTTGTGTGGTAATACCTGGTGTTAGGTATTTTATTGTTTTTACACTATTGTGAGTGTTGTCGCTTAATAAGTGGTATTTAATTTTGTGCTTATGTTATAGTCAATTTTCAGGTAGCATCACTCGACTCTTAATTCACATTACAGAAAATTTGATGATACATTTTCGACTAATCTTTTTCATAAACTTTCTCCACCCAAAATTAACACTTTTCGCCCTGATTAACCCGATATATTTTTTTAAAATGTATTTAGTGTGAAGTAACGTAGTTGCCCGTTGATGCCGCGCCCATGTTTATACTTTTTCACGAAAATTATACTTTAAACCTAAACGAGAACAGATATCAAAAATATATTGGGCAATATTGTTTAAAATACTTCCCATCTAGTTGGTTAATTTATGAAGACAGTAAGTATTGTGGATTTAGTTTTAATTACATAACTAGCGAAATTAAGATTAAATTAACTTTTTAATTGAAACCGTGACATTTTTTGTCTTGAAATAAAAATTAGCTTTCGCGGCAGTAACAATTTCAACCAAAACTGCCAAAAATGTTTGTGAAATCTGCTCTCGTTTAAGTTTTAAAAATATATTTGTCTCAAAAAATGGTTGAAATATGTGAACATGACTTTATGAAGGAGTGTTAGACCTTTTTTTTTAGCCATAACATTTATTATAATTGTATTAGCAAAAATTTCTCTTCGACGAGGCATAGGGTATATTCTTGATAAATTGCTTGACGTAAATAATAATGTAATATTTTATTAATTTGTCATGCAGATTCATTGGAAGGTAATTTTAGGTTAACTTTCAAGAATTCCCTTGCAATGATTCTGCATGACAAATTAATGAATGATTATATTATTATTAATGTCAAGCAGTTTACTAAGAACATATCCTATCATTTGTCGAAGAGAAAATTTTGATAATACAATTTGAATAAATGACATGGCTTAAAAAATTAAGATACAATAAAGTTGTCTAACGCTCCCCTTTAAGATCACAAGACGCCGGGAGTAACCATGGTCGATATTTCTCTTGTGCAGGTGCGCGAGGACGTGCGGATAGGTCACGTGGTGGGCACGGTGGCGACCTCTGACCCGGGTGACCTTGACGGCGGCCACGTGTCCTACACCCTGACCTCGGTCAACAGCAGCGAGGAGGAGCCTGAGCCAGAGGACAACAGCGTGCTGTCCGTCTTCGACATGGACCGCACCTCCGGCTCTCTGGTGAGTGACGTCGTTGCGCTGGTGTTCTGAAGGTCACTGGTTCGTGATCAGAGTCAACCCCGCCCGGTGGCCTTTGCTACACTAAATTCCATGCTTCTCAGATCTGTGGGTGACGGCGGTGGTCGAGTGACTATGTCTAGGAACAGGAAATTATCGAGAAATGATTTTGTCACCAGCTTGTTACATATATTATGTCAGAGTTGGTACAGGTGTGGAAAACAGGGAAAACCTAGAAAAGTTAGAGAATTGGTAAGAGAAAACCTGGAAAAGTCAGAGGAATTCCTTTTGGTGCCTGGAAATTCAAATGTGTACTACAAAATTTAGACCAAGTGATTAAAATCTTCAAGTTCCGCATTTGCAATAATTTGGTGAGTAGAAATAACGTAAATGCCAATTTTTTTTTTAATAAGAATTAAAATTGTCACTTATATTAGAATCCATTGTCCTATTTATACACAAGCCTCGGTCATTTGTCCATTAGCTGCTACTCACTTGAACAACAAACAATGAACGAATGGACGGGCTCGAGTATGCATAGGACATTGGATTCTAACATGTCGGTCATTGAACTCGCGAATTATTCCTTTCCCTAAGCATAGGTTCAGATGTGCACGTAAGGCACTGAAACAAAGTGGGACAAATTTCTTTCCGCGAAAAGCTCATGGCTAGAGACACTAGAAAATCACGGGAAAATATGACTATTTGCTAGGCTCCAACATGCTGTATATAACACTGAATGTGTTGTATCTATTTTGGCTATTGTTTACTTGAATCATTATTTCTCTCTTCAACAAACCCAGTTAGAACTGTACAGCTTGAACACACAGCGTGTGTGATTTGACCCAAAACTGTTCACACGTGTCACGGTTAAAATACTACAGTTTATTGGAGACTATGCTAAACATTTTCGAGATTTTTCCAGTGTCTCTACTCATGGCCTTAGCAATGTGTGTCTATAGAGATGTCTCTCATGTGGCTTGCCAATCAGTATAAGGTTGCTGCGTCACGACATGTCTATGATTTGCTGGTTCAAAACCTCAGGAAGATGACAGTTAAAAACACCCAATCACTGAACATAAAACACAGTTGCAGATGTGCATGTAAGGCGCTCACCCAAGGTTGGTGCGGAAATCTAGTCCCTAGCATAGCGTCTGTCTCCCGTCAATGTGACCCGGGTTCGATTTCCGGCGGTGTCGTCGTTCCAGCGTCTGAGGCTGTCGGAGCCTAGGGAGTTTTGCTGATTCAAGCAACGAGCCTAGCGCGCGGAATGATGAACTAACCTCAGATGTCACAAGTCCCATTAATTACTTAGTGAACTTAACGTTAGTCATTATATGTACTTACTTGCAGAACGCCCGACTGTCAGATGCCAACTAAACGACGTTGGATCGAACCGTCAGTTCACAAAATGCTTGCGGATATTTGTCCGTATTGGTGCATAACTTTAATAAAATAAATAAATTTGATTTGTTTTGTTATAAAATAAACTAAAAGTACAAATCCGAACGACACGTACAAAACTGTATGGCACGTTTACGTGCCTGGATAAAAGCATAAATATATTTCAAATACAAATCATCTTATTCTAAAATGTTGAGAATTCAACAGTGTAAACATTACCGACATGTTCATTTGTTATAGGAGTGAAGCAAGAATTTTGTTCCTCTTTTGCATGTTATTTTTGTCAATTCAATTTTTGTGGATATTTGTTTGAAAAGAACACAGATAAACGTGATGTAAAATGCGCATTCAAATTCGGAAAGTCAGAAATTACGCATTTCTTACTGCCCAGTTGTAATTGATGTGACTTACAGTTCCGTATACTAAGCAAACGGTGGAACAGTGCCTTGAGCTCTGTCGTCCCATTTTCTCTTCTATCTGTAGAATGGAAAACTTTGCGGGTTCTCTATCGTGTAGGCTATACTTCAAACACACTGTGGTAGATATAAGTACTCAATGTTCGTTTGCTGACACAGTAGAGTATCGTGATTTTGCCAGGAATTTGTTACTTATTTATAGGGCCACGATTTTGTCGCGAAAAGATTTTTGCCCCACTTTGTTTCAGTGTCTCACGTGCACATCGGCAGTTATGTTTCAAGGTTATTGGCAGCGTGTCTTTGTTCAGACACGTTTCTCATTTGACTGCACTAATCAGAATAAGATTATTGTGAGTTTGTACGTCTATAATTTGCCAAGGCAAGTGAGAGTAAAATCATCCAATCACAGACGATGTAGCAGAGCTGCAGGTGTGCACATGACGCATCGAAACCAAATGTTGCAAAAATCTTTTCGCCATAAAATCGTGGCTTTACTTATTTATTATTTGTTCAGAGTCCGCAATGAGGCGGCAGTACAATTGCTAAAGATGATGGCGAAAATATGTTGTGCCAACACTGTGGGACGTAGCTGTCTGAAGACCGATAGCAGGCACAAGATATTACAATATCGGGTATAATTGACTCAGTCAAATAGGGTAACAGCTCCAAGTACAATCTAAAGCCGGTAATCTTCTGGTAAGCTGAACTTGTGTTGAAATCCAGCAAACAGTCAAGTTTTCCCGCTATAAACCATCATCTCTAACAATTGCGAAAGTGACACGAACATATGTTTTTGAATTCTAGCTTGTGCCGAAATTAATCCATGTATTTTTAAGATGAGAGATTTGATTGTGAAGGTGTTTGTCTGTTACTGATGAAAGGTGGACGTGTGATGTGTGCAGGTGGTGGCTCGCCAGCTGGACAGGGAGACTCGCTCAGAGTACCGACTCGAAGTACGCGCCCTCGACACCTCCGCCTCCAACAACCCGCAGAGCAGCGCCGTGTCGGTGCGCGTCGAGGTGACGGACGTGAACGACAACCCTCCCCGCTGGTCGCGCGACCCCGTCACCGTGCCCGTGCCCGAGGACGCGGCCGTCGGCGCCGTCGTCTGGAACTTCACGGCGACGGACGCGGACTCGGGCGCCAACGGCGAGGTGCGCTACGGCCTGGTGAAGCAGTGGCCCGCCGGGCAGACCTTCTCCGTCGACCCGCTGACGGGCACGCTGACCCTGCGCGCGCGCCTCGACCGCGAGTCGGTCGCCGAGTACGTGCTGGTGGTGCGTGCCAGCGATAGCCCGGCGAACGCCACGGACCGGCTGCAGAGCACGGTGACGGCGCGGGTGGTGGTGCGCGACGTGAACGACAACGCGCCGGTGTTCGTGTCGCCGTCGGGGGCGGTGCGCGTGCGCGAGGGGGCGCCCGTCGGCGCGGCGCTGTGCCACGTGCTGGCGGCAGACCGCGACGCCGGAGAGAACGGGAGGGTGAGCTACGAGCTGACGGCGGGTGACGCTGAGGGCGTCTTCCACCTGGACCGCGAGACCGGCGTGTTGAGCCTGGCGAGGCCCCTGGGCGGTGGGGGCGCCACCTACGACCTGAACGTGACGGCGAGCGACCACGGCTCCCCGACGCCCCATCGCGCCCACCGCACCGTCAAGGTGGTGGTGCTGGGTGCCGCCGGAAACCCTCCCCGCTTCCCGCGTGCAGAGTTCCACGCCAACGTGTCGGAGGACGCTGGCGTCGGCGGCTACGTCATCAAGGTCACCGCCAGGTCGTCCACTGCTGATGGTACTGGTGAGTTCAACGTCTGCCTTCTGTCTGCATTCTAGTGTCAACTTAATTTTCACGGCTGAAATATTGTTGTGACAGATAATATGTTTGTTTTAACATGAATCACTACAAACTAGCTATTTCGCGAAAAGAATTTTTTTAACAATGATTAATTTAAAAAAAATTGCGTTACAATTACCGCAGTCCAGCTGTAACATTTGTGGTAAAGGTACACTGTATACTCGAATCACTTGTTACAAACAGTGAAATGTTAATTACGAAAATTCTAGTTAACAATCAGTTTCTGACTGATGTAGCTGTAGAATTCACTTAAACAAGTTAACAGGCAATTGAATTTCACTGAGAATAAATGGAAATCTCTATTAAATCAGGAGCATTTGCTCACTGAAACAATCAGCACGGTTTCACATACTTCTGTCTCTAAATTTTGGTTGAAACTACTGTAGTTTGAACTGTGTGGTTAATTGTTTCACTGATTCAAGTTTAGAGAGTAATTTTAGTATTTTTTTAAGAAAAGTTGTTAAGAAAAAAATAATGTCTTCAAAGAAAATAATAAGTAACCCCAAAAATATGTTTTTTGTGAGGTAAACATTCTTAACCGTAAACTAAACTGCCTCAAAGATATATTTTTTACAGTAAATTAAATATTTGTACTATGTGAGCAGAATGCCGAATCTAGCTGGACTAATTTGTGACAGCAATTTTCAACAGAACTACTACTGAGAGTAAATAACTAAAATTTGTGTTAGTTCTTATGCAACTAAAATACATCTTCAGGCCCTTCTTTTCTTATAAAGAGGGCTTATTTGTGTTAGATAAGGTTATGTGTTTCCTCCGAATACATCAGTTTTTAGAACTAGCATAGAATTTCAGCTAAAAGAATAAAATTATTGTATTATTAAGTTAAATTATTATTTTCTTGTTAGACTGGTGATGTGACTAGTTTGTAATTTAAATGTAAGTTAGATAGTTAAACTGTACCTTGAATGTAATTAAGCTTTGCTGATAGTAATTTATAACTAGGATACGGAATAAACAACAGAAAATGATATGTTTTCATACTTAATTTGGTAGTGTGCGAGTAATATACAGTATGTTAAAATTCTCAACGTCATAAAGTTTAATTATTTGATAACTGTTACTATGGCAGCAAGCTAGAAAAAAAAATTTAGGTGATTGTTGCAAACTGAAAGAATGTAATAAAATCGAAATGGTAGGTGAAGAGTTATATTAAAAGCTTGGCCATATGGTTCGAATTCCAATTCTATTGATACTTTCACATTTGCAACTACCAGAAAAGGATTAGATTAATCACGTGTTATGTACGACTGGATTTCCGTTGAGCCTACCACTAAAAGGATTTATTGGTTCAAAGGACCTTTTATCTTATTGACAGTGAAAAATTTCATTTTAACAGTTTATCCAGAATAAATAGAAACAATTAGTCTGAACAACGATTTTGATGCGGGAATGTTGCACAGAATAGTTGTTTGGAATACGAGAACTCATTTAATTTTTGTTTTACTCATTTCAGTAGCAGAAGCTTCTGCGCGTAGGTTTTTTATATAATATATTTTGGTTTACAATGACACTTGAGTTCTAACATCGGCAAAATTTCGGGGCAACTGTGGATTATTTTCCCTCCTGCCCCCATTTGTCGGTGGCCCTCATGCTCATGGAATGGTAAGGAATGGGGATTTTCGCGAAAATGTCTAATGTCAACATATCAAAAGCTCACTGGCTTTCCCTTGTACGTAGAACTGGTAGAACTGTTGCCCTATTTGACTAAGCCGATGAGAATCCCGTAATTTTTATAGTTGATACCTATTATTGGTCTGCAGACAGCTACGTTGTATCACAGTATCAGATGTATATCACCTAATAATTAGAGGTACGTACATTTCGCAGATACATTCCAGGTCAGGTTGAACGCCAATTATGTATACTTCATAGTCATGTCTGTGACTTGCTGGCGGCTATTACGAAACGCGTTTGACAACTGCAAGCCAATAGTAAATAAGTAAATAATGCGAAGTGCTATCGTTTGCTACCTGCTTGTACGGTTATAAGTAGGGCTAGGAAAAATTCGCGAGTTCAGTGACCTGCATGCTAGATTCCAATGTCCTATACATACTCAAGCCCCGTCTATTTGTTCATTGCCTGCTGTCTGAATGGGTATCAGGTAATGGACAAATGGTAGGGCTTCGGTATACACAATGTATTCTAGCATGTTGGTCGTTGAACTCGCGAAATATTGCTAGCCCTAGTTATAAGCCAATAGATAATCGATTGTGGCCAGTGGGTGTATAGCACTGACAAGTCTAGGCTACTACCAGATGAATCCGCGACTATTGACGTACCTCTACTGATAATACATGTGACAAGAACTACAGCGTTTTCAAGGATATGTTGGCCCTTAATAAGGCTTTTCGAAAGTGTAGGGACAAACCACGCTGACTGTTCCGGATGAAACAGTGAAAATTAGGCGCGCTTGTGTAGGCGATACGAATCTTTAGTAGCCATGACCGTTTCAGCGCCAGCTTCCTGTGTTGACAGGACCTTAGCTTGTGTTGAGGAGAGAGCCCGCTGACATTACTTCCATTGCTCTGGCAGGAAACAGTCGTGAGAAAGGGATGGTCGTGGACGATGAGGGAGGGGAAGGAAGGATTCTAACCCTTGGTCACCAGTAATTTAGTTACCCCGCCCAGTCTCTGCTCGTCAACTCGACTGGTATTCTCGGTAGGTACCAATTGTTGGGAATGACTTGTAAGACTTCGCCCTTACCGCCCCGGAGTCGCCTTGCGGGGCATTTCAAAATTCAATTAGCCTAATTTAAGCCACCCTTGGGATTTTTTTATATTCTCATCTTACATGGGAGTTACTAAGATTTCTTGCGGGGAGGAATGGTTTATTGTTGTTGTAATGTTCTATATACATATCCCTACATACATATACTCACAGAATAATAATTTAATTTGTTTGCTTGTTATTATTACAGATTGTTGGGTACTAACAGACATTTTTGAAAATATGAAAATAAGAGATAGTGAGAGTTTCCTCAGAATTTCGTGGCTTTCGAGGGGAGGGAGATTGGCTATATCCCTATATTCTCCTTTTTTCGCCCCTGCAACCTTCCTCCACTCTCTTCGCCCGGAGGTGGGTTGGTAGTTAATACTTCTCACGTCTGAGGAAGAAACGTCTGTATTTTTTTTTTTTTTGCGCTTGGGGTTTGTTTTATTACACTTTTCCCAGTTTGCCGAAGACGGTGCTCGTTCTGAAATGTGATCTTTAAATTGAGCTGAAAGGGCAAGTTATGTGTTTAGTAAGCTCCTGCAATAACCTCATCAGAATTTCGCGGATTAATTTGAGAATATGTTAGATTTCAAACTCCTGTACACGTCCATTACTTTCGTTATTGGGTGAGTGTTGGTGGAACTCTTCCTTGAGAACTGTGAACCAATAGCAGACCTGCATCAATACTCTCACTGACTCCTGTGCTGTCATGTCACGTATACAACTGTCCAATAACTGTAGCAGCAACCAATGTACAAGTAGCTGAAGACAGAGTGTACACGTCTGTCATAGTGTACAGAGATCTTAGTTGTTTGGACGTACTCCATTGCCACAGAATAATTACGTATACAGAAGTGAAATAGCCAGAAGAACGGCGAACTCAGTCGCACACACCAGCAAGATGGCTTCCCTGGCCAGCAACATGGCGAAAACACCTACTGCCAATCAGCGTAAGGCAGCTGTTCTGCTAGCCGGCATCCAGGTCATTATAGGCCGTTCGGAATAAAGTGAGCACTACATATTTAACCTTTGAAAAATATCACTAGCTGTTACTACATATAATTCAACATTACCGATAGTTACCTTACTGCTTGTATGGTTGGCAACGAAATAACACAACATAGTTCCGTGTTTATTCGTATTTAAATACAATAATACTGAAACAAAATCAACCGACAACGATATAGTTGTATTTTATATAATTAATAAGCTTCTTTTTTATCAAACTATATAGGTACCTATCGACTGAACAATTTATCTTACACGCCCAAACATAAAGTGACGTGTCCCAGGAGGTTAGACTTTTCCCGTCGTTAGCTGCTACACGCGGAAAGATACGAATTGGCTGGAAATAGATCTTTAGTAGGGCTTTTTCGAGTGCTCACTTTATTCCGAACTGCCTATAGGAAACCTGCCGTAACATGCAGGAGCCAAACAGACACGGGGCTGGTATCAACAGTCTCGGGCAGCCAATAAGCGGCGAAGTTCTCCCGTATCAAATGAGCCGCCTCATCATTTCGCGTCTGTATTACTATTTAGTCTGTGCCATTACGCTGCAGATGTATGTCCAAGAAAGATATAGATAATAGGAAACCATAAATAAGCAGAGTGGGTTTTAGCCAACAGGGTACGTACACAACATAAAATAAAACAGGGACAGACAAGTAAGAAAAATTAGAAAGAGAAATAAGAGACACCACTGAGGCCTGCATTTGCAAAAGGACAAACATATAAAATATACGAAACAAAAAAAATAATTATAAAACGAAAGCTTAGCCTACCCGTCAGTGAACGCGCGAATTTTTCAAATCCCAATGCATTCCTAATGCAACCATCGACTGCCGAGGTATGGGATTGGTCGTATTCTCCTTTACCCCTTCCTATTCTCACTCTCACACCCTTCCCCTCAAACAGGGAGTGCTCCAAACATCACGTGCGTCTCTTCGGGCGAGCAATAGCTGACGGAAATTACGCCGACACCAATTGGTGGATACCGGAGCGTCGTCGATAGAAGGATGATGGTGGGAAGGGGGGGGGGGGCAGCGAGGGCAGTCGTATCAACCGCAAGAGGTGACTCGTGCAGGAATCCAGGGCAGGATATTGTAATTATGCCGACGTCCCTCCCTCCCGCGCCCAGATCTGCTCCCCGAAAATTAAACGACATGCACGGGGCGACGCAGCCCCATCAAATTGGCCGGGGGTATGTGTAATCTGGATACGTGGCAACAATGGCGGTTAATTGCCGCCATGGAAGGGAGACCCAATCAAGCCCAGAACTGGATAATTACCGGTTTCACCCGGATCGTCCAGACGGCGTCCACCAATACCCTGTAAGTACGGCAGATGATGGGTGGAACTATTACCAACACACTAGTGTGTAGCTGCGAGATTCGGGGCAGAGAAGGGGAAATCATTTTTGGGCGAACGTCGGGAAGAGATATGGATCCGTGTAATGAGCTCGCGTACTTCCACTTTGTCTCTTATATAACTATAGATTATTATTTTTTTATCTCTTGACATGTGCTGCCGTAATTCCTGGACACCGTATCCGCAATCGCCCGGGTAAATTTGTTCAGGGAAGGGAAACTGAGATCGTTTGCCTATCAATTTCTTGAACGATGACTGTTAGCAGGTTTTAATGGACCGTAAATGTGTTCGGCGGCAACTAAAACATCGAAACATAAATTATTTATTATCAAGTATAAGGATTTTTTTAAAACGTGTCGTAACAGTTTGAGGCCACGATTTCATGTAGGCGCTTTATACTGCTAGGAATTCCGTACGTGTTCACTGGCAAATGGGGATATTTTTAAGTACAAGGTGTACTTATTTGAGAAATATAATTCTATTATTTATTTTGACTTGCTTAAATTAACGCGTAAGTAAGAGACCCACATTTTCAAATAAGTGTTAATAGTGTAGTAAATGTTCTTATGAATAAATTCACTGCCATGTTATTTTGTAAATCAAAATTTACTCTCATTTGAGTCGTATTTAGAACCCGAGTTCGGCACGGCATTTGAGAGGCGCGCAGTATCAAAACTGGCATAGACGTGCACGTTTTTAACTGCAACATAATTTGATTTTTTTTTTTACCTTAAATATTTACAAAGTAATCACCAGCATCCAATGTGACGTTTAACAGCTTAAGGCACGGTTTCGGTCGCAATATTGAATAAAATTATTTTTCGCTTTTTTGGAATTATAAGAAGAAAAATATTTAAACTGTCACTATACCGCAAATTCTATTTTCCATGAGCTACAATACAAACGGGGCAATTGAGCTGGTAATGTATAGTTAGGTCGCAATCTGTCGGGAAAATTATGAACATAAAATAATTTGCCACACAGATTGCGGCGTAATTGTAAGTTGACAGATAAATCGCAAGGTCTGTACTGCAGCGAAATGTTAATAGAATTTGATGTATAATCGCACATTTAACATTTTTCTTCTTGGAATTCCAAAATTGAACAAATTAATAAAATTCAATATGGCGACTGAAACCGAGCCTTAAGGAGAACAGTGTAGCCTACATATATCACCGGATCATTAGGGACCCCTGTTTTTCGCGAAAAGAATTTTGCCCCACTTTGTTTCGTCGCCTTACGTCCACATCTGCAATTCTGCTTCGTGGTCAGTGATTGGATATTTTAACTCTCACTAACCTTAAGATTCTACCGGAAAATCACAGATGTGTGGTGCTGCTGGAACGATATTGTAATTAGCTCCGTCAAATGAGGCACGGCTCTTCACACAGACACGCTGCCAATAACTAGAGCCACGATTTTATGGCGAAAAGATTTTTTCAACATTTGGTTTCGATGCGTCATGTGCACACCTGCAGCTCTGCTACACCGTCTGTGGTTGGATGATTTTACTCTCACTGGCCTTGTCAAATTATAGACGTACAGACTCACAATAATCTTATTCTGATTGGTGAAGTAAAATGAGAAACGTGTCTGAACATAGACACGCTGCCAATAACCTTGAAACAGAACTGCCGATGTGCACGAGAGACACTGAAACAAAGTGGGGCAAAAATCTTTTCACGACAAAATCGTGGCCCTACCAATAACCATGAAGCAGAATTGCAGATGTGCACGTAAGGCACTGAAACAAACTGGGGCAAAATTCTTTTCGCGAAAAACAGGGTCCCTACGAATCATACATGTTGCAAGAAACTACAGTGTTTTCAAGGGTATGTTGGCACGAAACATTTTCGACATATACCATCATTAGAGCCCTCGATTTTTCGCGATAAGAATTCTGCGACAGTTTGCTTCTATGTTTTATATGCACATATGTAGTCCTGCTTCATGGTCAGTGATTGGCTGTTTGTAACTCTCAGCGTCTAGGATTCTACCAGCAAATCACAGATGTGTGGTGTCGCAGTAACCTTGTTCCTGTTGGCACAGTCAAATGAGCCACGTCTGTGCAATAATATATTCTGCCAATAACCTAACCTAAACAGAGATGATGGTCTATCGCGAAAATGTTTTGTTCCAAACTACCGTTTAAATACTGTAGTTTCTTGCAACATGTATGGTTGGGTGATATACGTCTGACACAACGTAGCTATCTGCAGACCAATAACAGGCATAAAATATTACAATAGCGGGATTATTTTTGGCTTTAGACAAATAGGGCAACAGCTCTACGCACAAGCGAAAGCCAGTGATGTTTTCATAAGCTGGACGTACATTAAAACCCAGCAAACTGTCAACTTTTCCCGCGATAAGTCATCATCTCTAACCATGAAGCAGAGCTTCATATGTGCACATACGGTACTGAAACTAACTGTTGCAGAATTCTTTTCACAAAAAATCGTGGGCTCTTAACTCTGGAGCATAGAAAAACTGTCAACTAATCCCGTCATAGGCGCAACTAGAACGGACATTTGGGGAGGGCACAATTCTATGAATAGTGTTATACTCAAGCTACCCCTACTTGTAATCAGTAACGTAGTCAGAATTTATGAATTTCAGACGGGGAAGGATGGTTATCCTGCGAATATTGTAAAGGATCACTCACCACATCTTCAAGCGGGGGGGCCGGGGTTCCTCCCCCGGGAAGGTGCAAAATAGTGCTATTTTAGCAGTTTTCATTGCTAAACATTGAATATTCTACTGGTAACAGTATCACTGATTATTCAATAGTAAATTAATTGTAATTTTTAAGACCTTGGTTGGCTATTTATTTGGAGGGGGGCCGTGCCGTAGTGCCCATCCCCCCCCCCTTTTAGTTGCGCCTATGATTCCTGTGATTTACCAGTTTATCATGTAGGCACTGTAAGAAGAATATTTTGGGAAAACGTCCTTTCACTGGGCCAACTGTGTAAGGTGCATGTTGTGTGTGTTTTCAGGAAACAACCTGAGCTACTCGATCCCGCCCGGTGCGGCGGACGACCGCTTCACCGTCGACGCGCGCACGGGTGTGGTGTCGGTGCGCCGCGCGCTGGACCGGGAGACGCGCGACCGCTACGCCGTGCCCGTCTTCGTCAGCGACGCGACGCACGTGCACGCCGACGTGGCGACGCTCTGGGTGCAGGTGGCCGACGCCAACGACCACCCCCCGGAGTTCCGCCCCGGCGCCTGCTACCCCCTCGACGTGCCCGAGAACAGCGACCTCGCCGTCATACACACCGTCGTCGCCGCCGACCGCGACGCGGGCGCCAACGCCGAGATCACCTACACCATCACCGGTGAGTGCGACGTCTTTGCTTCATACTAATAACTTGTTACACGCAGTGAAACTTTAATCACTGAAATTCCAGTTATGGGGTATAGAAAGGTAAGATGTCGAACGAACGACAGGAATACTAATCGTCGATGAAATCTAAAATACTGTCCTTCCGCTAGCTCTGAGTCTCTAGAGGGTATGCGTTTTTCATCCGTAAATATATAAATAATTCAACGATGCCGATAGCATGTTGACGCATATACTAGCCAAATTGACGTCGTAAGTTAGGGCGTTTTTGCCATGGACTCAGAGCTGGCGCGCGGACAGTAGGCCTGCTCATCATAATTCTATGGGATATTTTTGCCGAGTAGATATTCTATTAGTGGACGTTTATTTATATAGCACTGGGCGGTAGTAGCTTTGCTTTCGAGTAAAAAATTAAATACGGTATTTAGCGAAATAAGGGATTGAAAACACAAAATCCATAAACATGGAAAACTGTAATTTTTATAATTTTAGTACAACAATATCTAGGGCTCTAAAATATGTGCTTTTTTATTTTAAAGTATTTTTAACACCCGTAAACCACTCGCGCAGAGGTTTTCGGAGAGTAATCTGTAATCGGGTTATGTTTTCAGGTGGGAACGTAGGCAACCGCTTCAGCTTGGACCCTCACTCGGGGGAACTGACGGCGAGGCCTCTGGACCGCGAGGCTGCTGGACGCTACTGGCTGCAAGTGACGGCGCAGGACCGCGGCGCCCTGCGCGCCTCCTGCAACGTCTCCGTCCACGTCGAGGACCAGAACGACAACGACCCGGAGTTCGCGCAGTCGCGGTACTCGGCCGGCGTGCCCGAGGCCGCGCCTCCCGGCACCACAGTGCTGGTGGTGCGAGCCTCCGACGCCGACCTGGGCCCCAACGCGCGCATCGTCTACTCGCTGGCGAACGAGAGCGACTGGCTGTTCCGCGTCGACAACCGCACCGGGGCCATCATCACGGCTGGGTGAGTACGAAACAACATCTAATGTCACGGGATTATTACATATTTGCTAAACATTTTAAGGGGGGAGTGAAGAGTGAAGAGATGTTGGTCACCGCTTAACATCGAGGTCTTTAGCGCTGGTGAGAGGTGACATGATGTGAGTAGGGAGCAGCACCGGAATGAATGGCGGGGGAAACGGGAGATCCTCGAGAAAACCTGCCGACCAGCGGCATCGTCCGGCACGATTCCCACATGCGCAATTCCGGGGACCGAGCCCGCCAGGAATCGAACCCGGATCGCCTTGGTGGGAGGCGAGAGGTCCGACCCCTCAGCTACTGCGGTGCCTTTTAAGGGTGAGTGTTAGATAATTTATTGTATTAGTTTTTCAGCCAAAACATTTATTCAAACTGTATTATCAAAACGTTTTCTCTTCGACAAAGCATAGGATGTATTCTTGATAAACTGCATGGCATAAATAATAACGGAATATTTGATTAATTTGTCATGCAGAAGCATTGCAAGATAATTCTTGAATGTTAATGTATTATATCTTGCAATGATTCTGCATGACAAATTAATGAAAGATTCCATTATTATTTATGTCAAACAGTTTACCAATAATATATCCTAAGGTTTGTCGAAGAGAAAGTTCTTCAACTAATTAAGTGATTAAATGTGTACCATTTGACAAATAGTTGGACTAAACATTAATAATTTTTGTCTGTTTCTTCCCATTCCCTAACCAATTGTCCTAACACATGCAGCAGTTGAAAGAAAATCAATGAGGTGGTGAGTACTGGCGTTTTATGTTATGTGATAGCAATCCATGAGACACACATTGTTTACGGCTTTCACGAAAATGCAGTTACATTTATTTTTAATTTGTACAACAGAAATTTCATAACATTTTCTTTCCTAATGAAAAAAAAAATGGTTTGTTTTTTATATTCAGATTAGGTATTAAACATTTTTGTGATTTAACTTCTGCAGTCAGAAACTCATAATTTTTGGCTCATGGATATATGATTACTAAACTGATTAAGTTTATATGGGTACTATTCAGTTACAACTATATCAATCAAAATTATCAAACAAAATATAAAGTACAATGTTAAAAAAATTTAACGTTGGTTATTTTTAACTTTATTTGAGGACCCAGATAACATAATTATTTCTCAAAGTGATCATCAGTAAGGCAATCATGCATTGTTCAGCTTATTTATACACACATAGTTTGATTGCTGAGAATATGACATCTTGATAGCAGGGCCTACATTGTAAAAACAAAAACTGTAACTTGTATTAGACGACAGATATCCATGGTTGGGTATTCACTTTCTCAAAATAGATTGTTATGCGTACATCAGGAAGTTACGGATTATGCTATAAACTAAACCCGAAACAAAACAACTACACCAGCTTGTAGTCAATGATATGGTGTTAGTATTTCAACTCATGTGTTTGGCTCATAGAAATTTCTTCTTATTTATAATGGCTTTGAAATTATTGTTCCGAATTTTTAAACTGCTGCATCTGCAGTAGGTATATTAAAATATTAAGATATATTTTTCTCAGCCGTACATTTAAAATCATTTACTAATTTTTAAAGAAAAAAATTTAAAACCCGTTAATCATTGGTTTCGTTGCCCAAACAAAATGTGTGTTTAACTTTACTAAACACTATTTTTTAGATAGTTAAATCTGTCAGGCAACGAAATATTTGACTGATTTTACTGTTGTACGATTGTTCGGCAATATGAATACATATACAGGATGTATCAATACAGCGGTTACAAACTTTCAGGAGAGATAGAGTACACCCAGACGATGGGAAATTACATAGCATCGCATGGTCAGAAACGCTTTGCTGCAACACATAACACAAGAAAGAACGAACAAGAGGAGAAAACGTGTTTATTAATCCTAATACAGCAAAAATGCTGGCAAGTCTTTGGCTGCTGATGACGATCTATGCTTCCTTACATTCTTTTTCCTTATTTTTTTGCCATATTAAGAATAATAAACATATTACCTCTTTCTGTTCGTGTCCTTTCTTTCTTGTGTTTTATGTCGTCACTGCTGCTCCAGGAAAGTGTTTCCGACCATGCGTTGCTATGTGATTCCCCATCGTCTGAGTGAACTCTATCTCTCCTGAAAGTTTGTAATCGCTGTACTATTACTTCCTGTATGCGATTGACTTGAGGTGGCCGCCTACCCCACGCTTCAAATGCGTTGCAGCGTGTTCGTAAACAGGTTTTTTTTCTGCGAAAATTTTCCACGTATGCCCATTGAGCCAACGTACGAAAAGAAAACAAACTTCAGGCAAGGTCGGAACCTCAGTGTTAAGACGCCACGCTTATTAAAAACACTGTTTCTAAGCTCTCCAAAATTGCCAAAAACAGCATTTTCAGACTTCCGTACTTCAAAATATACTAACCGGATGTATGTGAAACTCAGATTGCTACCTGCCCTGAACATAGTTGTAGACTTTCCACCAATAGAATTATATGGTCACCGCTTAGTGTCCCATAGTAAAAACTGTTCGGCGGGAAGCCTGCACGCTAGTTCAGCGCTTGGCTCGTTGAGGCGACGCGGCATTTGATACGCGCTTCAAGGTCGACCTTATTGCTTCGTTGTTTTTTAGCCTCTCACGCGCGGGTAGGCGGCGCCCTTAACCAAACTGTTTTCTCTGTGTTTCGTCACATTACATGCACACTTACATAGAAGACATTTTCCTCACGATATGGCGAGGTATGAAGACATCGAGGAAACCTCCACGTATGTGTGGTATCTTCTCGTCGATGTATTATGACTCTCTGTGGTGTGCATATGTACGAGCCAGACGGACATTAATGGGATTCCAACCATTACATTTAACAGTGGCCGTGAAATAATGGCCGGGCATCTCGCTGAAGCGGCGTGAAAAATAAAACCCAAGAAGCTCTCTGGTTAGTCGTGCAACACTGACGTTGCATCTGCGTTCCTTTCCCTCGGCCAATAGGAACGTGCGTACGTCTTGGACCTAACGATGCGAAAGAGGACGGGGGGAAAGAATTAATCGTAATTTGATGATGTGCTAATTGCACGGTGTCACTGTAATTGAAAGAGTCGGGGAAGACGAAAAGGAGAATTGATCTCGTTACGAAACCAGTTTTTTTTCGCAACCTTCGATGCTTGCTGTTGAGCAACGTGGTTATTATCTTAAAACTTCTTAAGTACTCTGTCAGCATCCGTACTTTTCTTTCAGCCATTCGTCCCACAAACTAACGAACCAGGGGCCTTCGTACGGTATTTAGTTCGAAGCCTTTGATTAACTCGGATCGCTAAGACCTGCCTTCTCCACGAAAATATTACAGGCTGGCGTACTCGTGTTGAGGGCGTGCGAGCGCGAAGCACTCAGCGAGTTCTTTTAATTTTCCGTTCATCTGATACGACAGAGTTTCCGGCCTGTAATGCGAGGTTAGCTGGGAACGGTCCCGTTGCCCGCGAGGAGAGGATTGCACGGGGGCTGGAAAGTAATTTTATGTTTCGGGTCGCCTCATTCCTGTCGGCACGAAGAATTTACTGCGAAATAATGAGGGTGGCGGAATATAAGCGACTTTAACGCAGGAGGTCTTAAAACCGCCCAGTTACCCCGGCGCGTTTATGTAGAGGCACATTAAGCAGCGCCACGCTACGGCGAAGTAACGTATCGTCTTTAATGTACGAGCCTCGCAATCAAAGAACGTAAAGTGATGACGCCATCATTTCAGTGGCGGGATGTTTGTATCCACCTTCTTCAACCCAGCCGGCTGTAAATTTTTCACGTAAAATTCAGTAAGTGTTTTTTTTTTCCTTCCTGAGAAATTGCAGTGTGTAAGAAGTAACGATAACTCTCGCGTCATCTAAATATTTAATCTCTTTCTTAAGAGACGTAGTTGTGAATTCGTTTGGGAATTATTTTTAACAAGTTGTATTCCAAATACGCCGCGCATTGGTGGACGTTTTGAAAAATGCAATGATTGAATAATTCGTAATCTGTAAAATCGCGGGAAATTTTGTCGATTTGCTAGGATCGACGTGTTGTATGTAACACTGAAGGTTTTGTGTCGCTATTGGCGATTACTTATTTGTTTATTTAGTTTAACACGAGCAAATTTCAGCACCACGGCCGTTTTACAATTTGTCGTGCATGTTGTAGACTACATACAGTTTTGAAAACACAATGATTAGAACAAGCAATAAGATACATAAAAACTTACGTGCTAAATTACAAAAGTTATTTGTAAAGAAGGTTAAACTAAGTCTGTTTCATAAAAAAAATATAATAGTTTACAAATAGTGAGATGTGTTACATATTGCTGAATTAGTCTTCTGTCATTTTTATTTTATTGTTTTATTATTTTCTGTTTGGTTTTGTCCTGTCAGAATAAGCTCTTTGTACCTTTTCCTAAATACATTTAATGATCCAGTTTTTTTTAAGTAGGTGGGTAACTGTTTCGCTCTTCAGTAGGCCCATTTAGAACTGCAGAGTTTTAACACAGAACGTGTATAATTTGTCACAAAACTGTTCACACGTGTCACAAAACTACAGTAACCAGTAATAGTAGCATAAATATACTGTAGTCTATTGGAGACTATGTTGACTTAATGTGTTCACGATTTTCCGGTGTCTCTATCCTTGATACATCGCCTACACGGAAAAAAATATTTTGTGGCAGCTACAAAATTTTTTGTAGGTACTCACCCTGCAAAATTTATTTCGTTGTCACCATAAAAACCTTTTGTTATCACCACTAAAATATTGTGGCCACCACTAAATAATTTTGTTGTCGCTACAAAATAATTTTGCAGGAAGGACTTCCTACAACATTTTTCTTTCAGTGAATGTCTACAAATCTAAAGAAAAGACTTCCCTTGCAATCCTGCTGAGAGAATCATTGATAGAAGTGTGTTATTTTACATCTATTAACTTTAGAAATAAGACTTTAATTTGCATATGAGTCTCTACTATTCACTACGGCTTTAACCCTACGTTGTGCATATTATGTTAGTTCACAAACATACGTGTTCGGCAAACTGAATTTTTTCAGCTTTATCAAACTACTGCTATGTCTGATAATTACCCAGGGGTACAACAGCTAGGTTTTTGCTGATAACATTACAGAATAGTAATTTGTATCAATAATTTCAGTTTGGTATGTCAAATGGTTTTAGTGGCTTCCGTAAAACCTTAAATTCAAATTTTGTCGTTTACGAGTTATTACAAAAAAAACTACGAGAAATAGAAAAAGCACAATTTATTTACAATTAATGTCTAAAATAAGAAATAAATACCTGGTACAAATATAAAAATAATAATATGACGTAGAAAACAGGTGTGGCCACGTCCTTAAAAGGAGGGGAGGTGATGGATAATTTTATTGTGTTTTCAGTTTTTGAGACATAACATTTAATCAAATTGTATTATCAAAAATTTCTCTTCGACAAAGCATAGGATGTATTTTGGCAAACTGTTTAACATAAAAAACAATGGAATTTAATTAATTTGTCATGCAGAATCATTGCAAGGTAATTTTAGGTTAACTTTTAAGAATTCTTTTACAGTGATTATGCATGATAAATTAATGACATATTCCATTATTGTTTATGTCAAGCTGTTTACCAAGAATATATTCTAAGCTTTGTCGAAGAAAAAATTTTGATAATACTATTTGAATAAATGTTATGCCTGAAAAACTTAAAATAAAATAAAATTATCTAACACTCCTCCTTGGGGCCCAGCTCTCTAGTTTATACTTTTTTTTAGCGATATTAATTTTTGCGCCCAAACGAGAGCAGTTATCAAAATCTGTGTGACATTTTTTTTTTTAAATCGTCTTCTTCATGTTGGCGAAATTTTTTTTTCAAGGCAGTAAATAGACCTACTGTGGTTTAGTTAATAATGTAATCAACGAAATTCTAGTTAATTGACCTTTTAGTCGAAACCGTGAAATTTCTTGCTTTGAAAAAATTAGCTATCACGCCAAATCCATTTTAAACAAAACTGCCTGACAGATTATTGATATCTGCTCTCGTTAAAGTTAAAAAAAATATTAAATATAACGAATAAAAACTAAAGACTATGGCTTGTTCCTTAGTTTTTTTTTCAAACTGGTGCCAATAACTCAAATATCTTTCAACCAAAAGCTGTGAAAAATTTTGAGACAATGTGCAACCACACGATTCGCAATACTATGGATGCGTTTTTAAAAATATTGTATCATTTTTTTTCAACGCAAATTAATACATACATAAAAATTCATTCTTACAGTTTTAACACTTATATATCATCGTTTGTATCTGAATTTTTCTGTTGCAATACACCAAACGGATTTTTAGAATTTTTCCCCTGAAATATTACATATTTTGTTGTCAAAATAAGACAAAATGAAGCAAAATAATTTTTTTTTGCTAGCAGACGGTACATTATTTTTTAAAAAACGCTCTGGCAACATTGTGTATCGTATGACTGTAAACAGTCTCAAAATTTTCCAAAGCAATGGACGACTTGAAGTACACGCCCCCTGATGTCGCCGCAGGGGAAAAGTACTGTGGGAAACAAAGCTTGTTTACAAACATGCTGATTTGTTAGTTGGTAATTACAGAAAGCAAAAATGTTGCGCAGTCATAGATTTGCACGCAAGGGTAAAACATATTTGTTTCAATTTCATTGTTAAGATACGCGAATACATAAGATTAATGTTTACCTGAAAAAACGGCAAATTCCAAACAAATAATCAAATTTCTTGACGTACATCTCATCCGGGACATGTGAAGCCAAACAGCTAAATGAAGGTTATGTTCGACTGCGGTATCCATGGAGATAGGAATTGTTTACCACACCTGACTGAAGCTCCGCCTCTTTTCAAGTCGTCCATTGGTTAAACAATGTTCAAGTTATGTGCAATTGTTTGAAATAACTGAAATATCGTGGCCTTAAGTAAGTCAGTAAGGGAGGACGTGTACTTGTGATGCCGGTTGTTTGAGATGAGTATGTGTGTGTGGTCGTTGCAGGCCGCTGGACCACGAGCGGCAGAGCTCGTACACGTTCCACGTGGTGGCGACTGACGGCGGACGCTACGACGCGCGCTCCCAGCGGGTCCCTGTGCACGTACAAGTGACGGACGTGAACGACAACAAGCCTGTCTTCACCCGCTACCCCTTCACGGCGCAGGTGCCCGCCTACACGCAGCCGGGACAGACGCTAGTCAGAGTCACCGCACATGACGCTGACCAGGGTACCAACTCCGAGGTAAGTCTGTCATGCCGTCAAATATTGGAATATGGGAAACTACAGTTCAAGCGTGATACGTGTTACCAAAGGCGTGAACTGGAAACACTATAGCAATATTCACATTCTCGTGTCTCTATTTTCTATGGTGGTTATATATTTAGCGGACTGAATTTCTCTCGGGCCACGGTCGTAGAAGAACAGGTCTGGACACTCGTCTGGATATTTGACCCCCTTGTTGTTCGGCTGTAGTTCACCAAGTTACCGAGAATATTGTGTTTTATTGGCGCTGATGTTACGGCAGTCGGACTAAACTCCGCCCACTTCCTTTCCGCTAAGATAAACAATTTATCAAAACGTATTTTTTATCAATTTACAAAATACTTTCTTCGCTCACAATTTTAAGAAAAGGCTCCAGCATTCTTTATTTACTTTATAAATTTAACAACGGAAAAAAGTGGGCGGAGTTTGAGTCCGGCCGCCCGGAAAACAGCGCCAAAAAGTACGACATTCTCGGTAACTTGACGAACTACAGCCAAACAACAAGGGGGTCAAGCAAAATACATTGTTAGATAGGCTAGTGTCCTGACCTGTTCTTCTACGACCGTGTCTCAGGCTAATAGTATGAGAATGTGTTTACAAACATTTTAAATTTTAAGTTTTCAAAATAATAACTAAACGTGCATGTCTGTATTCTAAAATTACGATTACGTCTCAATTTGTAAACAACAATGTATAAAACTAAAACGACTCCTAGAGCAATGTGCTACTGCAGCATATCATACCGGCGTGAAATCGAATTAAATAACACGTCTCGTGTACAATATTTGATGCCATGCCATACATCAGAGGTGAATATAGCTCTAGGTTTTATTTGGAGTGGAGGGATGCAACAATTCCGTAAAAAATACGCCCAAACTTCGAATTATAAAAGGAGGGGGGGGGTGGCATGGGCTCTCCCCCAAAATTTAATTTTTAAGGTGCTAAATGGTGCAATTTTAAGTGCTTCCTAAACAAATTTGAATATACCAATTTAAAAATTAGTATTATTTTTAGAATAAACTATAAATAAAATGTCAAAAGGGGGACCCGGGCCACGTGTTACCCCCTCTCCGATCAGCCTCTGTCATACTCTTATACCTCCACCACAGCATATTTAGGAGCAATTTCAGATCTGTGAATATCCTCCAACTGTTATGCGTGGTCTTCAGTTGACCTTGTGGATAGGTGGGTATGCATGATCTTCTGTTGACCTTGGGGAAAGGTGGGTATGCATGGTCTTCAGTTGACCTTCTGGATAGGTGGGTATGCATGGTCTTCAGTTGACCTTCTGGATAGGTGGGTATGCATGATCTTCAGTTGACCTTGTGGGTAGGTTGGTATGCAGTACATGTTTTTATTTGCCCTGGCAGGTGGTGTACAGCCTGGTGAACGAACCTGCTGGTGGGAAGTTCCGTATCAACCCGAACTCTGGTGCGGTGAGCGCTGCGTCCAGCCTAGCGCCCGACTCTGGCCGTCTCTTCAGGCTGCAGGTGCTGGCGAGGGATAAGGGAAACCCGCCCCAGAGCTCCACTGGGCTCGTCGAGATACGTGTCGGCGACGGTCCCGACGGCGCACGCCTCCGCTTCCAGAACTCCACCTACCACGTCTACCTGGAGGAGGGCGCGGCGCGGGGCACAGAAGTCGTCCAGGTACTGCTTCTTCTTCTTGTTCTTCCCACGTTTCTTTAATGTAAGATATTTCCTGTGGAAAGTGCTACATCAGTAATATGTAACTAATAAATAAATATCGTGCACGATGTTTTAAAAAAAATGGTAACTGAAACTAACATATCTACTGATATTCAATACTAATAAATAAAATTCCGGATTTTGTTGCAAAGTTACCAGAATGACTTTGGACATGCCTCAGTACAGCATCCAGTATCGGGCATAATGTGCATTTGTTTATATACTCTGTGATACGTATAGTGTATGGACGTGTCAGAAATTCAGTTACCTTTTTTGTTTTAAACATTCTGTATAAGGAGCCAGGGTCTCACACCGCGAATACAGATTTTATGGATGGGAGTGCGCAAGCAATCTGCACACCCCGAGGGATGACTTGAAATGAGGCTCTACGATGGAGAAGCATCGGAATGAGAGGGACTGGGGCCTATGGTTTCAAGACGGAATTTTTTTCATGTTTATATCAGAAAATCTAAGCAAATTTTTAGAAGCCAAGCCAAAGAGAGGCAAAGTTGGATAAAATATTTCCTTGCATATCTGCAAGAATGTCAAAAATGTGCCAATTTCTGTGTTATCATTATCATGCTTCTTTACGTTCATTTTGTCATACAGTTGCCATATTAATTATTTTCTAGAAAGTATATTTTGGCTGTTTATGGACCTAGTATAAAGTCTGAGAAGTAGGCTATGGACAATGGCAGAGTTTTATTATTTTGAAGGAAGTAGTATTTAATTTATATGTTATGACAATCAAGGTTTACCTTTCTATACTACATTCTTGGAGAAAAATTATGTTCCTGGCTCACGTGCTATGCCGTAGTAGGTAGTAAGAGAACTTACTAAACCAGTACTTTACAGCATACAAATTCAGTGCATGGATGGATGAAACTTTTAAATAGCACAGGACTCTAGCATTGAGTTTTAAACTGATTGGGGCGACCAAAGCACAACCTATTGACGGAATCAAATGCACATCAAATTATTTGCTTGAAGATGCATAGGACAAACATATTCTTTTGTAGCTTTAAAAAAAAAATGTGTAGTAGGCCATGGTTGGCGCAGTGGCCAAAACACTCTCCTCCCACGTAGAATCTGGTTCGACTCTCTGTGTGGTTGGTCCCTGGATTTTTGCATGTGGGAATAATTGTGCTGGCCGCAACTTCCGGGATTTCTAGCCGTAAGTCTGCATTTTGGGGTGATGTACCCTGACCATAGGCTACCCTCCACATACGATATTTATTTGAATGGTTGTAATGAGGTGGAGTATCAGTTGCATCAATCTGGATGACGTGCCCGTTGCAGGTGTCGGCGGTGCGGACGGACGGCAGGCGGCAGCGCATCACGTACAGCATCGGCGCCGGCAACGACGACGCGGCGTTCGAGGTGGACCCGGCGAGCGGGGTCGTGCGCGTGAGAGACTCGCGCGCCCTCGACTACGAGGTGTCGCGGGAACTGCGGCTCTCCGTGGTGGCCGAGGGCGAGTCGGAGTCGCCTCTCTTCGGCTACTGCGAGGTGCAGGTTCACCTGCAGGACCGCAACGACAACTCGCCGCAGTTCACCCAGGAGCAGTACTACGCCGCCGTCTGGGAGGGCAACAACAAGGGAACCTTCGTCATGCAGGTACGTGTCGTCGTTCACAAGAACAACAATCGATAATTTACCAGAAGCAACATAAAGAAGCTTCTGCGTTGTTGTTAATGTTATCAGAAGTCACTCGAGGAAGATTGTTCATAGTTGTTTTAGCACCAGTTCTTGGGGCATACAAAAAAGTTAATAAAGCTACTTGAAATTTTTATATTGCCAAAGATACTGTAATATGTTCGAGTCTTAACTGAAGATGTGGTACGGGCCTGTACACAATTGATTACTTTAACATTTGACTTTACGTCTCCGTTATTTTAAGTAGTTTGTCGATACACAATACAAATGTAAAGTTAAAGTACAGACAGTTGAAAAACTATTTTAGAATCCGTTTTATGAAACGGAAGAATTATGATATAAATAATTATGTATTTGCTATAAAAGCATATCATGAACATATTAAAAAAATCCAATTATTTAAATATTTTCAAATTATTATATTATTTTGCAGAGCAAAGCAACGTAATCTATTGACGAAACTTACAGGTAATCTACAAATACTTCTCAAATTCTATTCGCAAATTTTTCCAAACACATTTAAACCATACCTGTTACATTTTTCATGAAATCTTAGTACTGGAGAGTAAAACGATGCACAGAAATAAAGATTTTTTTATTGTAACATACGTAATCAGATGTTCTTTGCAAACATCCATCTTGATATTGACTTTAGGTTTTCAATTTATTGAAAGCTATCGTAAAGTCAAATGCTAAAGATTTCTATTGTGTACAGGGCTAAAAAGTGGTACCTATTACTTACAGATCAATTTCCCTCTCTGGTTTTAAATAAGGCCTACTAAATTTCAGTATAACCAAACAGCCGAAACCCTGACAACCCAAAGAAAAAGTGAGTTTTCTAAAAACCATGCCATGTACATTTTTTCACGCTTATTTATTCTGTATCCATGCCTAGACACTTTAATTTATACTAGTACGTATTCACAATTTGGATTGCAATAGGCCCAGTGTGAAACCAGTGTCCAATTGGTGAACCCTTAAAAAGGAAGTACAGCTGCAGTGGTGGCTCATTGGTTGTGCCATGTAGGGGTGCATATACTCAAAACTGTACACTTCTGATTAAAGCGTTGTCGACCAATTATTACGAAGAAAATGTATTTACTATTGAACCCTGTTTTTACCCCGCACAAATAAGCGGAACTTGCTAATTAACTTGTCAGCGGCTGTATGGTCAACTATCTCAAAACATTGGACAGATCTCAACAACTGAATCCATGCCTGGAACATTCCTTGAATTGCCAGTTGACAGTTTTCAACTAAACTGAGAGTTTTTTTTAGGAATAAAACATATTTAAGTGTCATTATTAAAATTCTTGCTATGTTAAGGGACACAGTACGACTGTGGTTTATTTAAAATTACTATTGACGGAATGTCTGTAGTTATGTACCCTGTATAGGCATCTTTGGATTCCTTAATGACAGAATTAGCAGACTGTTGCCTCTAACATCAGAAATGATATCAGTACATATTGCAATCACAAGAAAGTTAAATTTTCGGAAATGTATCTGAAATAAGAATTATGATGAAAAATACTTAAATCCAAAATTGCGACAGGGGAAAGCAACTAGTCAACCTTCATCATTCATATGTACAGTTCACACACTATCAGAGAAAAAAAGAACATTTGCAATTTGACCATTTTTTATAATGAGCTCAATATGCATGAAAGGTAGCACAAACACAGCAAAATATTTCAATGGTGGCAGCAAACAAGGTTAGTTCTGTCCTGCTGGTCTGTGCTGTGTTGATGTGCTATTTTTATTTGTATTTATTAGTTAGAGTAATATTTAACACAAATACATTGTATGTAAATGGTTTTGAAAATACTGACAAGTGCATAAAGTGAACTAACATATATGGCAACATTATAACAAGAGTACGACCCACCATATTGAAACTAATTGAAGAGGGGCCAAACATTAGGTTTTGCGAAAGTTAACAGTAAATAAAAATAAAATTCAGAGTCCATAAGTAGCATCAACTACATGTGTCATGTGTTATAATCTGTTATTTGCGTCTTCCAAGAATTACTGCTGCGTTGGGGCTAGTGGGTTGCCTGTTATATAAATACGTCACATTGTTAGTTCCCAGTCGATTTTTATGTGGAAGAAGCAATACATTAGGTTAACATATACAGTAACATGAAGTTTTCTGAGATTTTACTTATATCTTGAGAAAGACGGATTTTAGTGTCTGGGTTTCCGCAGGTGACAGCGACAGACGCCGATGAAGATGGGAATTCACACGTGCTGTACCACATCGTCGATGGAAACCACGACAACGCGTTCGTCATCGAGCCTCCGTTCTCGGGCCTGGTCAAGACCAACATAGTCCTGGATCGCGAGATCAGGGACACATACAGGCTGACAGTGATAGCAACCGACGAGGGCAACCCGCAGCTGACAGGCACATCCACGCTCAGAGTCACCATCATTGACGTGAACGACAATCCTCCAACATTCCCACCACATAGCATCATTAGCGTCAGCGAGGGTGAGTTCTTCTTGCTTATTACATTCGTCTTCTTAGACGGTTCTGCATTTAGAACTAAACACTGTAGTTCTAAGGGCACAGACAATACATTAGAACCCTGCTTTTACTTTTGCCAATGGACCTGAGAAAACATTATAAACCTGAATTAATAATTTTAGACCGGCATGTTAACGTTACACCAAAGTAACTGCCAATTTCACCATTTTGTGTACAGGTTAAGTGGTTGTGCAGTTTATGTACCTTTATAAATATAGTTGATTCATAAATAACAAGGAAAATGTAATACATTGTAAGTATAATAGTCATTGCTAATTTAAAGTTACTGCACATCTGTGACCCTACCTAACCTGTATTTAAACTCTTTTTGTAGTTGTCCTTGTTGTACTTCTTGGTTATTTCTAAAAAAAAAAAAAATTTTTGGTAAGAAATTCTTTGCTTTAGTTTTGGTTATTACCTGAGAAAAAGTGATATTATTTACAGGAAATGAAAAAAAAATCTGTGTTGTTATGAATAGGAAATGAATGCATTATGCTTTATGCAAACATTTTTGGATTAGAGTAAAATAATGCTATATGCAGGAAAGTTATAGCAGGTTTCTACTGTAGTTTTTGTCACAGACTGTTGACCTTTGCAACTACCAGTTAAGTTAAATGATGATGCCTGGAAATTATTATTTATTATATCCACACCGAAAAGAATTCTCAGTGCTATTTATGTACAAATGTTTGTAAAAGTAAGTATGTCACATTCACTATAAATAAGTTTTGAAAAGTTTAGTGTAGAAGTGTATTATGTCTAAAAAAAAAAAAAAAGACACATAGGCCTTTTTTCTAAATATCATATTTTTTGTTTTGAATGGAAAATTAGTTTATTATTAAACAATTGTTATTAGGCTGATGAAAGAACTTTAAATTTGTGTTGATTTTAAGAATATGCCATTCAAGTAGTACTCACTTTCACAAAAAAAGCAAGCATTCCATTTGACACTTTGAATTTTATAATTGTGGTGTTATTAGTTCAATGTGGAGAATAAATCACACACTCTCTTGTAATGCCATCACTGCTAAACTCTGCCTGTATTTGGGGAGGTGTGGGTGCTTTTTTCATCTCTTCATTTATACTTTAACTTTGTTACATCAAACAGTTGAAAAGTGAACATGAGATGTTGGAACACGACACCTTGTCTTACACCCGACATTTACGACACAGTAATATACAACCGAATTGTGTTGTGGTGGGATACCTGATTGTGTTTGTGCACTCTGGGGTGTTCATTATAGGTACATGTACTTCCCAATTAAAGTTAAGCCCTAGACTACATTATCATTCTCTAGTGACCAATAAATTAGAGCTATCACGTTTATTAAGTATCTTTAGTTCCTATAGTTTGACCAGTTTTTATTTTTTTGGTGTTTGTGACACTCTGATACTTTATTTGTTGAGTACAGAAAGCAGTCAGTATTGTTTGGTATATGACCTGCACATTTTTGTAAGTGGAAAACATGGCAGAATCATATCTACAATGTCAATGAAGAGTGACAATTTTTGATACTTCACTGTAACCCTTGTCAACTATCTAATACATTCCTATCTTAAAGTTTTATTTTCTATCATAATTCTAAGATGTCTATTGGTGACGACAACCTCATTCTGTGGATGCACTTTTCTGTAACACAACATTCTTCATTTCGTCAAACAGTGGTCAGTTCGCTCATTGTATGTTCCCCACAATGTAAAATATATATTTTTTGTCCAAAAGCATAATCCTAAAAGGTCACATAATATAACATATTACATAATCATTGTCCTCCCTAGGGCTCTCAGGTAGTCAGTTGGGGCAGTTCATTTAAAATATTAATTGTTTTAATAATTTTTATACTTGTGCAAGCATGGTTTGTTATGTAGACATACCCTGTGACAATTTTTTACCGTAATATAAAGTAGTATTTTGGTATGTAAGTTGATTTTCCCTTCTAGCACAATATTGTTTTATGCAAATTTCGACTATGATGTTCCATTAAATAAAAAACTATGAAAGCTAAAAAAAAAATCATTGCTGTAAAAATTAGTCACCATTATGTCTACCGAACAAACAGCATGTAATACAAATATAAAAATTATGGTAGCAATGGCAATTGTCTGTGAACTGCCTCCTTAAGTAGTAAGATCTCCTTGGAAATCTCCATTATCATTACCACCTGCGAAGAACCCACACACAATACTTGATCCACACCATTTTTAAAGGGGGGCAAACCCTACTTTTTTTTTTTACGAATTGTACTGCAAGATAAGTAAAATCTTGTGTAGAAAATTCTTGATACTGCTAAAATATTAATTTCGTTTGTGAATCTTTGCTGTGCGAAAAATCTGTACTTCAATATTATGTCAAGAAATTCAACCATTTCAATTTAATCTGCGTGTTTCAACGTCCACACGTTGTAAGTACATGCTACAACAGGGCAACCATAACAAAATAACATTGATGACTTTTCCCTCGATCAGAAATTGATTTCAATTTAATTATTAACTAAATTAGTTTCTTCTTGACACCCCCTGGGGAACATGCCTCCTCTTGCCCCCCTCTTAGATCCGGCGCTGCCCACGCGATGGAGGTAATCTCAGAGGAGTGGAAATAGGAAATTAGCAAGCTAGTTCTACCGGTATTAGCCGGCAGTTGGCGCACTCACAGACCCGACCTGCCGCAACGTCTGCATGTCATAGTTCCCCTCCACCCTCTTTATGACCCAGGCGTGCAGAGTTATTTACGGCCGCCGCGGCAGTAAAGTACAGCTGTTAAAACTGTCGGGAGGGGACGCCCGGCGGAGCCTCATCTCGCCGGGAATTTTCTCGGTCAGGGTCGGACATCGCGGGAGGCGGGCGTCGGCGACCGAGGTTCGCCCACCCAGATGCGGGGAGACGCTCTCGTAACTCACTTACCTGGCGTCCTTCATTTACGGTGTTCAAGTACGATAATATCATAATTTTGTATTTTTTTTTAAATAGTGTTAGTCTTGTAGACCATACTTGTGAGTACACTTTCCTCTCACAAATAAATTTTAGCTCTCATAATTTTCTCATAACGGTGCGTCAAAGTCAAAATTTTGTTGTTACTCTGCCATGCAAATATTGAAAACTAATTGATCTACTTAAATGAAATAATTCACTGTGAACTAACATCCCATGAGCTCTGCAATAAAACATTTTAAAAAGCAACATGTTAATTTTTTAAAAAGATTGCGAACGTACAGAAAAAAATGGCAATTTCAAACTTTTTTTAAAATATAAAAGTAGTTCGTGTTATACTTTTAAATGTTTTATTACGTAGCCCATGGCATGTTATTTCATTTACTTAATTTAATTGATTTCACTATTTGCATGGCAGCAGAACATGCAAATTTTGAATTTGGTGCACCGTTATGAGAAAACTATGCATGCTAAAATTGTTTCGTAAGAGGAAATTTTACTAACAAGTATAGTCTATTAAACTAGCACTATTTCATAAAAATATATAAAAAAAATATTTTATTGCACTGAACACCCTTAAGGGAGTGGTTCACATCAGTTTTCAACGTCTTTTTTTATTTTAATATTAGTACCAGATATTTTTTTCTTATTTTAGACATAAATTGTGATTAAATCTTCCTCCTAGGAAATGTTTGCATCTCTTATAGTTTTTTTGTAATGAGTCTTAAACATAAAAATTTGCACTTTACGATTTTGTGCACGCCACTAAAACCAACTGACGTACCAAACCGAATATATTCACAATGTATAACACTGTTTTAGGATATGATTTGGCATATGAAAAAAATAAATAAAATATTTTTTTTGTATTTAATAAAAAATGTTGTTGAATTTTAAAATGAAAATTTAAAAATTAAAAAATATTTTTAAAAATACAAAACTATATTTTTTGGTTTTTATATGTGTCAAATCACAGCCTACAACATTGTTATGCATTGAATTTTATCGGTTTGGTATGTCAGTCGGTTTTAGTGGCGTGCATAAAACCTTAAAGTGCAAATTTGGACCTTTAAGACTCATTACACAAAAACTATAAGAGATACAAACATTTCGTAAGAGGAAGATTTAATCACAATTTATGTCTAAAATAAGAAAAAAAAATATCTAGTACAATATAAAAATAAAAAAAGACGTTGAAAACTGAGGTGAACTGCTGCCCCCTTAAGGTACCTCCCTACCTGAGCTTCAAGTGAGTTGCAGCGAGTTACGACTATTCCTTTTTTGACGAAAGTATTTAATGCGCGTTATATTTGTATATCTACGAAAAGAACACACACTTCAAAACATGTCGCTATAGTTCCGAAAATTCGGGACGTTTATTAGAAATGGATTCAAGGTCGCCTTCAAGGCCTCGGCCATAGAGCTTTTCTTGGTAACAGATGACGTTGGAACGTCTGATGGGACATCCTCCTCCGTTCTGACTCCTCTAATTGAAGTCAGACTCATATCTTGTCTCGTGTAGTGTTGTTCCTTCATACCAGTAGGCCTTGAACTATGGTACATGGATAATTTGTTGATTCGTTGCTATTTCCTAAGTCTGACAATTCTGTTTATTTGATGGGGTTCTTGTTTAAACATATCTGTATCTTGAAGGCATAAGACATTGTCCATTTTTTCTCAAAATACACTTTTCACCATAAGACACTATGTCCACTTTTTCTCAAAATGCACTTTTCAACATAAACAATAGCACAGTTTTAAGTACTTTCTAGTAGTATGCAACACAAAGTCCGTAATGTGACAAAAAAAATCACAATTTTTTGTGTTACACAGCTGATTCCACTAGTGAATGACACTCTTCAAACTGCTCTTCTGAAAAATATTATTTTTGTGACATAGTTTCTTGTGCTTCCGAGGTACAGATATGTGTCTAGTATAGCACATTATCTCGTTTTCGTCCGTACTTAAGCAGTGCATTACTCACTTCATTGTATAAGCATTTGTAGGTCACGGTTCGTTCTGATTTTTGTGTTGGCGAATTTTATTACTCTCTCTTTGATTATTATACTGTTTGAATTTGCTTTATGTAAAAAAATCTCAATTTAATTAACATGTTTGTTAGACACAGCAAGAAGTGGAAATGTCCAGTAGAAGACTGCACGAATAAAAATTTGCAGAACTGAATATGAGGTGATGTGATTTTTGCCTCTCTTTTAATCTGTTATTCTTTGGGCAAGGTTTAAGGTGGCCTTATTATGCGTAAAACTAAACAGAACATTTAAGATTTTGTTATTGGATATTCAGTATTTTTTTAAATCCAAAAATTTCAATATTGGTTGTATACATATATTGGCATAGCCCGTGACAATGTTCTTCAGTTAGAATTATTTAATTTCGGTAAGTCATTTGGTTTTCCTATCTAGTATAAAACTGTTATATGCAAATTTGTCTTTGACATGTCATATACAAAAACTAAGGAGGCTAAAATTTTTCACTACTGTAAAAAAGTCACAATATATGCCCAAATAAACATATTTCATATAAATACAAAAATAATTAAAACAATTGAATTTTTCTGTGAACTCTCCCCTCAAGTGCGCCACGTAATTTGTAGTGTTTTTATTTTCTATTCCACATGTATGCCTTCCCGTTGTGTCAATACACTTATTCAACCGGTTGTATCTGCAAAGTTATTGACGGGGTTCATGTGAAACTACTCAATAACCATACAATGGACTTCTCTTAAAACTTTTTACAGTCAAATATTTGTGGGGTCACTGCCGTGTCAGTCAGACGAGTGGTTTTCGATACCACTGCACGCGGTTTCAGTGTCTTGCGGTAGAGGCGATACTGCACCTGATAAACCGGTCAACATCGTCCTTGGCGCCGTGCTTCGCTCACACAAACACACGAACAGTAGGCGGGCGCCTTAATGTTTCCAGAATATACGGAGTTATGTTTTAAGAGTGCGTGGCATATAATTCAGAACTGAAAGAATCGGTTTAGAATTGCAGGTTTCTCGAAGCCAATTTGCAAAAATCAAAGAAAACAGCAATCGTAGAGAATAGTTTTTGCCAACTTTCTAAGCGAAAAATTTATCTCGAATAACGCATATCTGAAGAACAATCTGTGACGCCGAAATCTTCTACATTTAACTGCGGCGCAAGAGGTTACGCTTGACAGGTGCTTCGTTCTAGGTAAATGTTTGCTCATAAATTAATTATCGTGGATTGCTATTTTGCAGGTTTCCAATATTGACTTTCAAAAAGCGTAGATCTCAGTTGTAGGACTCAGCGCTTATTTATCTACCACGCCCTCTTAAGGCGGCCGCCTACCCCACTCTTCAAATGCGTTGCAGTGTGTTCGTAAACAGGTTTTTTCTACGAAAATATTCCACGTGTGTCAATTGTACCAACGTACGGAAAGAAAACAAACTTCAGGCAAGGTCGGAACCTCATTGTTAAGACGCCACGCTCATTAAAAACACTGTTCTAAGACCTCCAACATGGCTAAAAACGGCCTTTTCAGACTTCCGTACTTCAAAATGTACTAACCGGATGTATGTGAAACTCAGGTTGCGACCTGCACTGAACTTAGTTGCAGACTTTCCACCAATAAAATTATATGGTCACCGCTTAATGTCCCATAGTAAAAACTGTTTGGCGGGAAGCTTGCACGCTAGTTCAGCGCTTGGCTCGTTGAGGCGACGCGGCATTTGATGCGCGCTTCAAGGTCGACCTTATTGCTCCGTCGCTTTTGAGACTCTCACGCGCGGGTAGGCGGCGCTCTTAAGACGCCCGCCTACTGGCCGTGTGTTTGTGTGAGTGAGGCACGGCACGAAGGGCGATGTTGACCAGCTCCTGTGACGCGGTATCACCTCTAGCGCAAGACACTGAAACGGCGTGCAGTGGTATCGTAGAACACTCGCCTGACTGACACTTTCAGTGGTGACCCCATCTTTTTATTGGTGGAAAGTTTTAAGGAA
>PNEQ01105256.1:0-24208 GCA_003012365.1 Medauroidea extradentata
CTTCGCATTATATTGACACACTTCAGTGCAGATGGGGAGAATCGCTGAGGCCCTTGTCTTGTGCAACCACTGACCTGATTGCACTGCCGTCGTCGCTAGCCCGTACTCCAGGCGAGTCTCTTGGTAATTGTGACATTACCCACAAAGTTTTCAAGATGATACGTCACCGTATCATAGGGATTGGTCGGATTTTGAAATATCAACCATTCTGTATACGGTTCAGTAGGTGCTCTTGCAGTATTGAGGCAGTACGGTGGCTTCTCCACACGGAAAGGAAAACTTATAGTGAAGGAAAAACTATGGCAGATGGACAACTAAAGGTAAAGGATGTGTCTACGTTTCTTGCAATTCTGCTGTTTGCATTCAGTCAACGCCGAGCTGCGTTGTACTGATGAAGGTGAAGGTTTGGTGAGTGGCCTTGAAATATAACTATGACGTGCATATCTTGTTTCGCGAAAGCGGCAGACTACTACGAGTGTAGGTTTTGCGATACGCACAGTTTTTCCTTGATTAAAATTGTTCTGAATGTTAATTTATTGGTGGGTCTGACTAGTATGCCCAGTAACATTTCGTTTAGCTAATAAAAAATTTCATTTTAATTTCATACAAATAACATTTAAATATTCAAGAATAATTTGAAAATTATTTACGCTCCCATCGCACAAAAAATTATTAAAATGTTGTTGACAAACTTTACAAGACTATCACAGTTTACTACTTTCTAAATTTACAGTTCGGTGTATCAACTATATCTAATGGCCATGACAAGGTTTTAGGATTTGGTTCAGACGGACTTGCTTGAAATTTAGGGTTATAACAACTATTACTGTAACTGTGCAAAAAAATACTTTCATTGAAAAATTAAATTCCAATGAAAGGGATAGAATTACAAGGAACTTTCACTGACTTTATGCTAAATAACATTATGTAGGCTAACTATTATAATTTTTTTTTATCAAATGTGTGCTGACATTAAACGGGTATTCTTATACCTAAGATACAAAAATTTTAACTTTTGGCTACCAGATACTACTGCTTTCAATATAAAACATTTTTACTCTTATAATATTTTACAAGTGAATTGTAAAATACTTTTTTAATATGAAAGCTACATTTTCTAAACAATATACATGTATTTTTGCAAAGTTAAATTTTTTTACATCACGTTTTACGAATGTTTTTAAAAAAACATTCAAAACATTTACTAATATTTCTCTTTTGTTTGCTCTTTGTTTGAATTTTTTACTGAATATTTTTTTATGTTGTACTGCTTTAATAATGGCTTTAAAATTAAGTTGTCATCCAAACTAATGCTGAGGTACATCTATTAAGTAAATTGTTTCATTTTTAACTGAATAATTATGGTTTATTTTTTAAACTCTGTAAATTTTTTTATGTGAGCTCACTTGTGATATAAATATATAATTTCCAATTAAATAAATAATTCCTTATGTACCTGATATTTTACAATAAATATAATGCTAGCGTAGAATAAATTTTTTTCTCTAACTTTCTTAATGTAATGTTGCTACAGAAGTTTGAACAAATTACTGAAGAAAAATATGCATGTTTATATTGTGTTATGTGTGTAATTGTTTTTGTGTAACGGTCGACTGTGATATGTGTTTGTATGTAAGTACATAAATGATGATGTTACCTGGGACTGTAGAATTAATACATGTAGCGAAGAAACCTGGTATGTGCGGTTAGTAGCTAGCAGAGTGTTGTGGTAGGTAAAGGCTGCTGACTCAGGTCAATGTTGGCAGCACTGCACTGTCTTCGCCGGCTGTTGTCGGATGACTACAGTGCAATGTACTATTGGCGTCAACCTAGATCTGGGCCCATGTTGTAGTGTCTGGTGACCTGCAACTTAAATTTTTGGCCTTAGCTCACGCACTAAGATTTCCTGAAATTTTGCTTATATAAAAATTATGTTTAGGATATGGGTAGTACTATGCGTTTATTAAAATGTTAACCACAAGGCGTACAAATCTAAATAATTATATATTTGTACTGATTTAGGGAATAATTATTTTCTAAATTCAATTCAATTATCGTTTACAATTATTTTAAGTTAAGCGTGCTACTTTTGATTAATATTCTAGCATTGGGATATTAAATTTACTAATTTATATATGATTTTATAGGTGGGTGGGTAGGGTAATTAATTAAATAAATTTTTTATCTAAATTATTAATTAGTTAATTTGGGGGATGGTGGCTTGATTTACAATTGCTTGCTGGGAGAGGTGGGGAAGAACACAAGCTTCCACCAGTGTTACAAAATGTATAATTAACTATGTCAATCTTCACTTGTAGTCTAGCCTGTACACAGAGATTATTACTCTATTTGATCCCTTGATCTCAACTGCACCAAGCACACTTGAGAAACATCACACTGTCAGGTCATTTATAGTAACTTCGTGAGCAACCCACGAGTTACTAGAAGATCTTACTCTTATAAGCACCCACTGTAGTGAATGTGTTGCCTTGTGATGTGAAAATATTTCATATTTTCTCATTAAAACACTATTCCACACAGTAATTGTGGCGTGCATGGTAAAGGAGATTGTGTGGTCTGTTTTTGACAAAGAGTAGGCAACTTAATATTTTGAAGTCACAATTTCTTTTACTAAATGGTAAATTAATAGCTTCTCACCTTTGTGTAAATGCATTAGTTTGAACTCATTGTACATTTTATTTTAAAGAAGAAAACAAAATTTATAGATCATTTATATGGTACTGAAATTCATAAACGCTAAAAAACTTTATATATATTTTATCCAAGTACTGTTTTGGAGAATCACAAAATCAAGAGACACACTATATGCAAACATTTAGAATAACGACTTGAAATGAGTATTAATCGAATATGTTTAATTAATTTCAGTTACACGTATTTTTCAGCATCTCTGGTCACTCCGTGCAGGACTTAAATATAGTCATGTACGCGGCCACCAAGCATGCTGTGAAAGTACTGGCTGAAGGACTGAGGAAGGAACTGAGCCATATGAAGTCTCGCATCAGAATCACGGTAAGGGACAAGCACAGCTCCAGCATACATTGGGAGTTGTTTCGAGTACTTAATTTCAAACATAAAAGTATCTTTCTCATGTCTATTTAATAAATATAATTCGTCTACACAAGTCAACTATATTAACGATTCATTTGTAAACAGATTATCGGAATTACATATTGAGTAATTTAGCTGATAAAACATTAATGTCTTAAATTTGTTTACAATTTTGCTAAAAAAATTTAATTGGTTATTGTTAACTATATAACTTAATATTTTATCAAATGTGTATATGTTGCTTCTTATAGGCATTGGTAAGTACAGAGAGAGATGGTAGTAATGGCGATTAAAACTTATCATAAAACACTTCACGAAATAGAAATATCTTTGACATTTCAAAGTCCAAATTTACAGGTAATTGAGATAATAACTACTAGATAGGTCGTTCGGATTAAAGTGAGCACAAAACATTTTACGTTTGAAAAATATCACTAGCTGTTACTGCGCATAATTCAACAATAACTATAGCTGCATTTTTTATTATATGGCTGGCAGCAAAATTACGGCCGTAATTCCGATTTATATACAACAATACAGAAACAAAATCAACGGAAATCAACATAAATGTATCTTATATAATTAATAATGCTTTTTTAACCAAACGGTATCGATTTATACTGACTGCACAATATATCTTACACGCGCAAACATCAAGTCCAGGCTAGATATTTCCCGTCGTTAGCCGATACGCACGATATTATACGAATTGGCGGAAAATATAGCTTTAGCAGGGCTCTATTGAGTGCTTACTTTATCCCGAACTGTCTCTACACATGTTTTAAAACGCTCTTATGAGGTATAACGCTGCTTACTTTAAACAGAACCATTTTTATGAAGGTGCGCTTTGCGAGATTAGTTGCCCAGTGACTGAAAACCTCACAACAGAACTCTGTGTGTGCATGAGTGTGTGTATACGTGATATGCTAACACATAACAGGTTTTCCCTGAATGTGTAGGCCTATATACGTATTTTAAATACAAGATGTACTTGAACGTGTGTACATAATTATATATACAGGATGTACCTGAATGCGTGTACATAATTATATATACAGGAGTCTACAACAATTCACTACCTAAAATCTGTCAAGATTCACTATAAATTCTATTAACCTGGTCATGAATGTCAAGGTAAAAGAAAATGTATAAATTAAAAATATTTTTGCTAAGCCACCAACAAAGCATTTATTAAAATTTAACACAACCAAAACACACACATACACACACACACACACACACACATATATATATATATATATATATATATATATATATATATATATATATATATATATATATATAAATCCAGCCTCGAGATCTGAAAAAGAAAACAAGCAACTTTAACTGAGATCATTTATAAACTACTCAATGAAAATAATCTATTCACTCATTCTGCATCTCACACGTGTACATTTTTTTTTATAGAATTTAAGTAACTAATAACAACTGGCTCACAGGTCCCTGTTCTTTGCGACAGATTGCATACTAAAATTATTAAAAATAAATAGCCGAGAGTGAGAGAGAGAAAATAATCTTTAAGGAGACCCAGTTGCAAGACCGACTTTCTAAACGAGTAAAGTAATATCATCTCGCTAGGCCTCAACCGAGAAATCAACAAAAAGAAACTATGGACACAAAAAGGCTTAAAAGAAAGGAAAAAAAAACAATAATCTGAACTCTGAATGCATGGCAGCTGAGACAGTATTATCCACAAGTTAAACTTATTACCCTATTATCACCTACTTTGCCATCATATCTGACCTACATAGCTTACATGTTATTGTAGAATGACTACAAACTTCAGTAACCACTCTAAATCATCTTGTCACTCCCGTGACTCTCGACCAACTGCCCCCATACCAATACTATCCTACTTTTTATCTCTAACCCGGAAACCACACAGCGAAATAGTCTTAAGTTATATAAAATAAGGTACAGAGAGAAACAAGAAAAATAAACACTTAGCTTTTACAGTGTGGCGGCGGCTTCAGGACTTTCCCCGAAGCCTGTCTTTCTTCCCTTGTTCCTTCCATTCCACTCTCCCCTTTCTCACTCCTCTGCCCAGTCAACAACAACCTAGCTTCCCTTCACGCTCCTCTGCCAGCCAGTCATGGCCCTCCACGCCACATGAGCTTTCCGCCAATGTTCCTCGTACCTTCCATCGTCTCTCACCTCGCCATACCAACACAGGTCACGCACGCTCTCCGATGTGCGCATTAACTAATAAAAAAATGTTAGCTCAGCTCTACCGCGCACACTCCCCTCGACTATCAACCTGACTTGTAGCGCGCACCCCGAAAGTCTGTTGCGAACTACCAACATTCATGCGCCAGCTCGAAAATTCCCATCAGCTGCTTGACAAGACTAAACATCAATTTTGCTATGCTTACTTTCCATCGACGTACCTCCCATTTTCTGCTGATGTTAAGACGGCGCAACATCCGGCCTTATGCTTACCCGCACGGTAAACTTTAAAATAGCAAAAGAAAAGAAAACTTTCAAATCTGCTGCTGTGCAGTGTCCTGTCACTGCACACGCGCATAACTATCCGTATCCGAACAAAAAAGCAAAAAATGAGGAGAAAAAATCCGCAATAAATCTATTAAGTATCAAAAATGTATGTAACTATAAATACACACACACACATACATGATGTCCCTGAATGTGTAATTTATACACACATGCAGAATGTACCCAATAAAGATTAAAGTTCTTCGTCGCTATGTAGGTTGCGAAGACGAGTTAAATAATATAATATACTTATGGTCGCAGAAGCTGGGAAGTACCCGAATATTGAACCACAACCAAATTGTGGTCTTCGATGGTCGCGATCACCATATAAATAGCAACAAATCACAGTAGCGATGTTAATCAATGTATCAAATGGGCTGTGTTAACAGTCCGGGGAGCAGCGGAGGTGTATTGATCGAATAACTCCAAGAAGATTCGATACAGTGTTCAGTCAGAGTCACTCTCAAGATCTCCCATGTGGGGCTCTTACATGGTGACACAGAAGATAGCAGGCATATCGCTGGAAAATGCAATTTCCCTTTTGATTTCATTCCAAGCCAGCTCCATAGACCCCTCAGTTACTCTTATTCAAAGTTTTTGTTATTTCAGTGCTATTATAATGGAGATTACTACCCGTTACCACGATTTGTGTGTCAATTTTTGGGTACATCTCAGCATCTGTGAACCTAAGGTACTTACTGTATAATCTTACTCGTCTTCTCATATTTCACAACGTAACGAAGAGCTTTCAACGATATTATGTGTACATATTTTTTCCAGAACACATCCAGCTCTCCACACCACCACCTCTCCTGCACCGGATCCCTAGGCTATAACAGGAGACTAACTTACAGAGCCGATTGTTGTACAATGAAATCATGAACATTTGCAAGTTCTGTGGAAAACTCTTCTCCACCACAAAGTCAGACTTGGGAAAACATGTCCCTCCACCAGCAGCCCAACTGACTGTCATCATAAGATTGGCAGCCCTTGCTGGTGACCAGTTACGGGCACCACTTTCCAGCTGCCCCGTGGTCAGCTTCGGGCTATCACAGTGCTACTAGCGACTTTCGCCCCTTTCCCCCAGGCGTAACATCAGCTACACCATGCTGCCAGGTGCGTCGCACTTAATCACCCATGCTCTGACTCCCCTGGCGCCCAGCGCCGACAGGGAGTAATAACCATCTTGTTGATTGTCGCATTTCTGCTGCCTCCAGCCATCGCATAACCAACCTGGCGAATTTGCTGTGCTGTCGGCCGCTATCGCGGCTAGGGTGTAGTCGTATCCGAAGAGAGTTAAGTCCTATTTGGGACGCTCTGTCGGGATCTCCGAAAGCTCGCATTCACTCCATATGTGCTCGATCGTCTGTAGCAAATGACAGAATTGATACATAGGGTCATCAACTAATTCGAATGAGTGCAGTTTTGCCTTGAAGTTGCCGTGTCCTTAGAGGACTCAGATATTGGTCAAGAGGAATAGCTAGGGGCAGGCGTTTCCAGACACTGGGAAAGACAGCATGTGTAGTTCAACCCATATCAAAGGATGCCCACATCCCCTCCATGTCTCAACAGTGCTCTCTCGCGCAAACTTCACTGTGTCGTGCTCCAGTTCGCCTCGGAGTTTCATTTCGGTTAGAACCCCTTTTTCGTGTATCAGAAGAACAAGAGGTGTTGTTCCTGCCAGTACTGTAATGGCATCTGCCACACCATATGGTATGTTTTACCACAAGAAGTGCTGTGTACTGGGTGCTCAGCAGCTTGCGTTGCATGTGTATATGATCTGTCTTTCTCTATCATGCGACAGCACCATACATCATGATGGGCTCGAAGATCCCTTTGTACAGGCTCAGGAGAGTCAGTTTTCCGGGGCCATCCCTCTCAGTCTCTAAAAGATTACCACAGCTTTCTCAGAAATGTACTTCACATGTGGGGTGAAGGACATATTCTCATCTAGAACTACGCCCAGGTACTTGAAGGTTTGTAGAAACCCCAAGCGACTGTCATTAAAAACCACTCTGGGGTAGTGCTTATAGGTTCCTTTCAATGTGCCTTTCAGTATCATGCTGAAAAATTCAGATTTACCGATTTTGACCCCCCACAGATAATTTGGATAGTCAGTTATGCTTTGTGCTCGAGGTCTCTTCATGAGATTCCCTCTAGTATTAACAGTCCATCATCCGCATAACCGAATAACCGACAACCAACCAGGTATGGCTTGCAGATCAGAGTGTCGAATACCAGATTTCAGAACAAAGGACCCAGCACTGACCCTTGTGGAGAACATTTACTGAGATGCTTTTCCACTATGGAATCTCGAAGAGCCATTACCCTTTTCCAGCCTTCAAAGTAACTAACGATCAGACGAAAGAGGTTCACAGCATGCGTTGCAGTCTGTACAGTATTTCCGGCCCAATAGGCATTGTCAAATCGTCCACTGAAGTCCAGGAAAACATGCATCCTTAAATATAGCACATCATAATTTATGAATCAAAATCAAAATCGTATCCAGATTTTTATGGCGTGTAATTTCATTTATCTGGACGTCAACAAAGGAATCTGAAGGATTTTTTTTTTTTTTTCGTTAGTTGTACAATTTTTTTTTCTAACGTAATGTGCGCTTTCTAACAAACTGAAACATCAAAAAGTTGGTCAGTGAGAAACGTTTTTGTTAAGTTAGATGGGGGATGAAAGAGAGGAAGTTGTACGTAATGAGCTAAATATATTTTTAAAAGCAAAAAAGCAACCCCACCTCAATAGCCTTAGCCGTTCTCTTTATTGTCATGCGCTCGCCAAGAGCTCGTCCTACAAACTCGACAGCTGAGTGTCGCTCCTAGTATTGGCTGAAGAGAAAAAACGTTCCGTTATCTTCGTTAACTTTGAGGTTATATCTGGAAAGTTTAATAAATAAGACACAGGCTTCCTTCAGTCAGCAGTTTTCTTCCTCCTGTGTCCTAAACTGGTTCAGTAGCGAAACTACCGTGTCTCGCGGCCGAGCGATTCGTTGTATATAGTGACTGATTTTCGGAACAAAATTTCATATGTGTTATTTTTGCTAACATTTATTTGTATGAAAGGCAAAACAATACAACTTCGTAACATAGGTTTGCTATACGAAAAAGGGAGCGAAATATTGTAGGTATTGATATCATTCCAGTATTCTTCATTAACCCACTAAGGAAGCTTTAGAAGAAAGAGGATGATCCTAACAAAACATTTACGCTATTTGGAAGAAAAAATATCAACACAGTACATCAAACTAACATGAAAAATTGAAATAATAAAGGAAAGACAAACAATTAGTAATTACCGTAAACAAATTTAATGACATTTCACTTCTACTACTTGTATGGTAGCTATTTTTAAATTCCTAAATTAGAGCAAAAAAAATAAAACTCTCATACAGTTTGTTTATAAGGTTTGACTACGTCGTCTAATTTGTTTCCTTGACAAAAAAAAATTTACCTGGTTTCGGTAAGTTTTTGACAGACCAATATTCGTAATTACCTTCAGTTTTGTGTTTAAGTACTTAAAACTACATAATATGTAGTAAAAACAATTTAAATAATACTGGTAAACATATTGTTTTGTATATGCTCTCGTTTAGGCTTAAGATATAATTATCAACGAAGTAGTGGAAGTATGTGATGCGCCTAAGTTGACATCACGGCAGAACATTAATGTACTCTCTTTTGTTTGATAAGAGAGCGTGGTGGGACAGTGCCACATAGAACACTCGCCACGCAATCGGGAGGACCCGGGTTCAATACCCGGCTCCGACCATTCTGATTACGGTTTTCCAGGTTTTTGCGAAATCACTCCAGGCCACGGTCGTAGAAGAACAATGTATTTTGCTTGACCCGCTTGTTGTTTGGCCGTAGTTCGTCACGTTACCGAGAATGTCGTACTTTTAGGCGCTGTTTTCCGGGCGGTCGGGCTCAAACCCCGCCCACTTTTTTCCATTGTTAAATTTATAAAGTAAATAAAGATTGCTGGAGCCTTTTCTTAAATTTGTGAGCGAAGGTAGTATTTCATAAATTGATAAAAAAAAAACGTTTTGATTAATTGTTTATCTTAGTGTGGAGGAAGTGGGCGGAGTTTGAGCCGACCGCCCTAACAGCAGCGCCGAAAACCTATAGCATTGTCGTGAACTTAGTGAACTACAGCCAAACAAGAAGGGGGTCAAGTTTCCAGGCGAGTGTCCAGACCTGTTCTTCTACGACCGTGCTCCAGGCGAATGCTGGGATGATTCCTTGACGAAGACCATGGCCGACTCCTTTCTCCTTTCCTCCCGTGTATCACTACAACCAAGGCCTTGTGCTGTTCAAGGGCACGTAAAAACGTCTAATAAATAACATCCCCTCTTCCACTTTAAACGTATTCTTAGCAGCCAGTAAAAGCGACAAAACTACAGACATTGGTTTTGAATGATCAATTTCATAATCGTAAACTCCTCGAACCACGTTTTTGTCTTCAGACAGATGCTACTACAATTGAAAAAATCTTCCGTTATGTCAGCAGTAGCTATTATGATTAAAATTCACGTGATAATAACTATTTAATGAAGTGCCCGATGCAATTAATCTAGTGAATTAATATCAGTGGAGTATGTGAATTGCTTCTTGTTTTAAAGTATTAGAAAATGTCATTAATTACATATTTTGAAGCATGATGCTATACAAATTGTAATATCAACTAGAATAATCAAGAATGTAACATTTTAAAGCTCAAATTTCTGAAGTAGTGCACCTCCTGAACTTCGTAACGTGCCTGCGATCTGGCAACAGCGCGCGCCATAAGCTCTGTATTGCAATCTAAAGTTGGGACGCTCTGTAAAAAATGTTGACTGTAATTTAAGGGTGGCCACCCCTTTTATTTTCGTAAGGGTAGACGGAATCAACTGCAAGTTAATGTTGGTTTGTCGGCCTTATTATCATGATGTAATATCCTGAGTTTTGTCGTTTTGTGGGGAAATTTAAATATTATAATTTAATTTTCAATGGCGAATTTTTCCCTTGATAAAACTGTTACGTACGAAGTGTATTGTATATTTCCTGCTTTATTTTTATAAGGAATAACCTGCTGAAGTTTGTGGGTGTTTTTCAAATTCATTTTGTGTGTGAATTTATATATATATATATATGTATATATATATATATATATATATATATATATATATATATATATATATATATATATATATATATATATATATATATAATATCCAGTATTACTTGTAGTAAACAAACATATACCGTACATAAAATTCTACAGAGTAAAAGTCGTATCCGTATCCAGAAATATAACACAACATCCAAAAACAGAACAAAATGATACAATTCCGAAAAAGAAATACAGTCGTTATACTAAGTGAAGACGAAAGAAATATAAAAAGTGTTTTCATGGAAAGACGCGTGCTACATTCGTTTGTGTTTCCATAATTCGAGTATCAGTTAATTTGTGTAGCGCTCGTTAATTTTTCTGGTCATTTCACACGCGTGGTTTATCTGTTCATGTTTCCATTTTTTTTTTGTGACGTCTTCTTCGAGTACTACTATGCTACTTATAAGGAACGGTATTCTGTGTATTAATTTTAGCTCTATTATAGTTGCCGTTTCGTTGTTCTCGATACGACAATATTCCTTTCCGGAAATAGAATTTACCTACGTTACATACTGTATTTGTTGGCTACAGAAAAAAATATATTTCATTTTTTATTTTTCGTTATGTTGTGTACCTAGTTTTCTGCGACTCGAAAACACTCGCTCGCGATGGCGTACGTTCATAAGGATGGTTCTGTCTACAGCACACACACACTTTGCAAAAATCGTACAAAGGTCTCACGATAAACTGTAAAATTGTCTTATACATCGCAATATTTTTAGTTCCTAATGTTGGTCAGTAAATACTTCTTTTTTTGTGTGTGCCAGAACGTAAGTCCAGGAACCGTAAACACAGAATTTGCTGCCAAGGTCGTTAAAGAAGATTTCGAGAACGCGAAAAAAATCCTGCCAGAAGACATCGCAGATGCCATCGTCTACTCTTTGTCCACACCACCTCGAGTCCAGGTAAGCTGTGTGACAGCGTGTGAAGTGCGGAAAATTGTTGTTCTTACATGTAAGATATAACTGAATAGTAGGATAAAGCGACTTTAAGTGAAGAATTTTTTGACCTAGTGGTGAGATACATAATTCAGTTATAATAATAATAATAATAATAATAATAATCATAATCATAATAATGTTTCGTAGTTCAATTTGTTAACACAGTACTGTTTTCTTACAAATCAGAAAATCTATAAACGAGAGTGCAATGTACCAACTACAGGGTTCCAGATCACCGGTACATTTATCAATTTGAAAATTGATAAAATTCTACTGTAGCGTCATGTTTTTTAGCCAATAACGAATCACAGGGTAAAAAATACTTTACATAATTTAATTATTTACATCCTGCTGTTTATGTTCCGTTGATTATATTAATCTTCTACACACTTCATATATGTTTTTCCTTTTAGTATTCTGTTTCACAGAAAATACTTTAAATTGTAATACATGATGTAATTTGCTAATATTCAAAATTAATCTATGCACTGAAAATATTTAGTAGCAATATTCACATTCTCTTTGTGTAAGTATATTTATTTTCTTGTGATAGTTTTGGCGATCATTTTGGAATGATTAAAAATGAATCATTTTGAGCACACGTGTTAAAAAATGTGATGTGATAACATTGTATGGTTTGTCTTGTTGCATTTAAATGAAGTCAATTGTAACTGTATTGGTAAACAAGTTGAATCGTGTTTTGTCATACTGGAGTTTCCTGCAGCTCACATATGATTGCGGTGGTCAGAATTTCCGTTAAATGTTTTCAGTAGTTTTTATTAATCTAACACCGGAAAACAATTTTTTGTTCTTGTATCGTGTATAATTTTGCATCGGCTTAAACCAGTGGCCTGCCATGCTAAATTTTTTTCTCAAGTTAATTTTGATAAGGAGTATTTAACTGTTTGTATAGTTTTCAAGAATTCAGACTTTCGTGTTAGGAATGCACTGGTTTGTCATATTGGCTATCTAGATGTAGAACCCACTGCATATATGTACTGTACACGCGAATTATTTGTCTCTTAATACAGAAAATTATTTTGATCTTTTCATCAGCTATTTTCAGAAGTTCTTACCTTAATTTTTTATTACCAGTCAAGTATTTCCGTATATAAGGTCAGCATTGCCAGAATTACAATTTTGTTTAAGTAAACATCACTTTTAATCTAAGGATGTTTATTTCTTGGTATAACGTTGTGCGTATGTTTGTTTTTTGTTTGCTTGTCTATACACAGTCCATAGACTGGCGTCCTAAAACCTCGTGCGTAATGAGTGACCTGTGAGTTTATCGACGATATATTCCGCTACGCCGCAGTTTACTCACATATACCATCAAGAAATTGTACTACCACAAAGGCGTACTTCAATATCCGAACTCTAACAACTGGAAAAATACATGTGAAAACAAGTTAATTAAATCAGTAAAATTTCTAGCCAGGTCTGTGGAAATCCAACCGCGATTCTCTACCACATCCGAGGGGATACCAACCTATCATGGCAAAATAACTGAATACCCTATTACTTATCTAAGTATGTTATGAGAGTATACCAAGACTTTTGTACTATATGACTTTGGCACTCTCAGGTGCTCAACTCAAAGGTTATAAAACAGCTTTATTCTGGTGTGGGGTGAATAGGGAGCAAGTTACCAAATTGAGCAAGTCAGGAAATTGTTTGAAGATCAATTTTAGTGTGCAGATATCACAAGTAACCTTGAGAAACGTTTAAACTTGAGAAATTTGACCGTAGGCGTAATAAGTTCCTTGAACACCTTTTCTGTGGAAGTTACGAGACGATGAAACATTTAACTGCTCCTATGCGTGACCCAGAGTTCACAAATCTAATTCTGGCTCAATGACCTGTTCATTACCAGATGCAGTGGTCCCGTCGTACACAATGGAAACCTGGCAGAGTTCGGACAACAGATGGTGTGCTAGTCAAAGCAAAGAGCGTAATAGGTAAATGCAGGATAAAAACCTTCCATTATTTGCCCAAGTGAATAAATTAACTACACAGAACCAGTTTCCAAGTTTTGTCGCTACTGACCCATTAATGAACACTTGAAATGTACAATACAAGAATTTCGATAGTAACCTGTCCAAAACCATGAAACGTTTACAGGTTACAAAGGTAAGATCGCAGGCAAAGGAGCAGACAAAGTCATACAGTGCTAGATGAATTGCGATATTCAAGCTTGCCCTAGCGACTAGAAATTACTCAGAAACCGCAGACAGCAATTCCATAAGGATAATGATCTACCATGTGATAGTGCCTATTGGCATCCATAATCAATCGCAACAACCACCATTGCCTCACAGGTTATTCAAGAATAACCAAGGTACGATGCCGAGTAACCTACAAACCGCAGCTGCTACGAATGGATATTTATAACAGTAATTTAAAATAAATTAACATTATCATACCTGGACAACGGACATTTTCGGAATCTGAAGTCTGTAAATTCAGTATAAATAAAATAACTATTAATGTAATTATATTGGCGCAAAATTTTCCTTATAAATAATATTAATTTATTTTAAAAATATGCTACTTTTTTTTCAAAATATAATAATTTAATAGTACTTTTAGTCGAGTCATTTTAGTTTTTTTTTTTTAAATAAAAAATGTGTCATATAAGCAAGGGAACTTATACACACTATCTCTCGATATTTTTTATCAATGCAAATTCTACAAATTGCCCCAAAAAAGTTGTGCTCTGGCCGCCATCTTGGAAAATGTCGGCCAAAATTAGGTTTTTTGGATTTATTTCTTAAACTACTAAGTTTTTTTTTAATTATCTGAATAAAAGTTGTTTGTCTCAAAATTATCTATAAAAATTGTTTGTACTTTTTTTTTTCGTAGGACCAACTGTAGAGGTACAAATTAGTATCGTACTTTTGTTCCATTTGGTGTAACGTACTCGAGGGTTCTTTTGGGCTGGGTAACACAGCTAGACTGTCGGTCTGGGTCCAGATTGTTGTTAGCAGTAACTTATGTATTCTTATTTTGATAAGCAAGAGCACTATAATAAAATGTATAGATCATATCAGCAGTTTTCATTTAAATCTATATAAAATTCTTCTACACTGTTTTTACAAGACAAACCTTGACACGGAGCACACATTGGTGAACATTGCAGACCATATTTTACACATCCACAATACTTTGCTGCACATGACCTTAGACCTAATAATTTACAGAAGCAAGACATAGTTTTAACAATTCAGGTGGTGCTGGCTGTAAGTCACAGGAATTAGTATATAATTTTTTTAGCCCACCCTTACAATGTTGGCTCCAACATATTTCCAGTCCAATGTTGGACTTTTAAGTATACACGGTAAGAGTGCTGAGCGGCTGCAGCATTGGTTGGAGGAAGTGCTGACTAATCAAATACCCTTGTCACTTTCTGTTTGGATATAATATTGTTATATCTGTAGTATCTCAGTTCATCAAGGTTTTCACTCTTCTTTTTACCATACATTTTTAACAAAAACGTCTCTTCTGCAGAACTGATATCTTATTTTGTGGCTGAAGGTAGATTAAAAACTTGTACAGTCGACCTTAGGTTTGGATTACTGTTGAGGGTAGTGTTAGCTTTAACTTTACCTTGATTGTAGATACCCGACGTTGTGTCACATCCAAATGTTGCATTTGCGAAAAGAAGTACATCACATATCTCACCCAGAACTTTTTTTTGTCGAGAAATGTTAAACAAAGCATGTTTTCTTTGTTTTGAAGCCGGGCGGTAGAAGAAGATTGTGTCATATTTGAAAGCTTTTGTAGTAAGAAGAACAAGTAAATCCGTGTCCTGGACGACAACAGCAACATTTAAGCCAGCTCTAGCTTTATTGATCGCTGTTGAAACAATGAGACAGTCAGCATCAGATTCAGCTTGGTAGACTGGTATGTTTGATTTGTGGGAGAGGACAGATAAATTGTAAATCAGTTCTTTCTTGTTGTTACTGTTTGCCAGAAATTCTGCCTGTGTTGTCGTCGTGAACGATTTTTCATTTATTATTTTTTTTTGTTAATAGATGTTCTTTTCGCAGCTATTCTTTTCTGTTCACAACTCTTGTTTGGGTATCCATAAAATACCACAATACAGTTTTATCCATAGTGCGATTTTATGTATGAAATATAGCCATTTAACACATCCTCATATGTTGCAGATCGTGGCCATATTGCACAGTGAAGTAAGTGACCACCGTCAATAACATAAACTACGTCACTCGGCAAGGAAACTGAGTCCTCACATTCAAAAACTTTAACAAGAGATGATTTCTTGTTTTTTCTTAAAGACATATTATCAAATAAAGCTGGAGGTTTCGGTGCAAGCTCATACGTAAAACAACTTTTCAACTCCTGACAATCATTTACAACAACGATTATTCTGTTAAACAATTGCTGTGTTTTCACAGTAACTATTTCGTTGTTTTCGAGAATCCCAGATGTTATTACTACCAGAGGTGTAACTTTATCTTTCCTGTTAACTACAACAGTGCCAAAATCTTTACCATCCTGTGCTAATAAGGAGGCCATGCCCTTTTCTATGGCTTGATCACATGTAACTGAATCATCTGCAACCAAACCTGAAGCGATATTGATCAGCAATTCAGACTCTTGATAAAATGGATTATGTTGAAACAACCAACTGAAGAAAATTTCCATATCCTCATGGTCACGAATATGTCGACCATTTCTCTTCTTTTTATGCTGTTCCGTTGAAGTGAAAGTGACACTTGTCAACTTTTCGATAACTCTGGATATCTCTGTAGACAAAGGTAATGAAGATATCCATCTTATTAAAGTTTCCTCATTTATACTTCGATCATGTGCAAGCCTCCCCCCCCCTCTCCAACCCGATTGATTTCATTGGGCGGTTCAACGACTGTTCGATAACAATATCGGTCCATACTCCTGACCAAAATCTTTCTGAGTACCGAACAGCAAAATACCCATCGGTTTTAAATTTTTCGAAGTAATTTGGTGACATCTTATTTTCATAGTCAACTATTAATTGAAGATAGAGGTAAACACATTTAGCATATAAGTTATGACCTGCAGCATAAAAGGTAAGGATCATAAGTTTGACTTTCTCCACATGCTTCTTCCAATTACCGGTCCTTTCAGCAGTAATGATCTCCATTACCAGGATTATTTGATCAATATACTGTAGCCACAATTTAGCTGTTCTGCTATTATCTTTTGCTCTGTCACAAATATTACTACATCTTCCATAACTTGTTCACAAGAAGTTGATGATACAATATCTTCTGCTGATATTTCATTCCGAAGTAACTTCTCACTTTCTTCTATAAGCTTCTTGAAAGAGTCACTTTTAAATTCAATATATGTTTCAATCTAGCACTTAAATAAATAATATAGTGTGAGTATGTGTGCCTTCAAAGACCGAGAGAATGCATGTCCTGATAAAAGATGGGGTTTGTGTTCTTTGCATACACACTTGACCAAAGTTCCACGATGTCACTTCCTTTTATAATGTTCCCTATTGAACCTAAATAAATCAGTCATAAATGAAAACCACCCAACCGTACACTAATTTCTGAAATAAGACTGCCAGGTCAGTGGCCTTTACAAATAATGGCTGATCGAAAGTAACAATGTAGGATTTGTGCTTAGATTGACTTTCTGTAACTGCATACATCAATGCCGACATTAGGGAACTGACGTTACTAGCATCTAAATTTATGAAAGGGACAGGCAACACTTTAGTAGTCTTATAATCTCCAGCCTCCTGATGAACTTCTTGCATGAAACCATTCCAAAATGTTAATCTGCTCTCTGAGAACATGAAACCACATATCTACGGTAGATTTAACTTTGTTCCTTTTTCAATAAGTTCTGTATCCATTTCTATCGATTTAATTTTTAATTCATTTCAATCCAGGTGTAAATGGTTTCTTGCAATGCACAAGTGGTATACAGTTTGTGTGTGGGTTTATTTTCTTCGTCACATCTCGAACTACAAGTGAAGAAACGGAAACAGCTTCAGCTGATGTTATACATTTTATACCACCAAGAAAATGGACGGTTCCTTTGCCATAAAGAGTTCGCGTGTTGACATCTGCGTTGTCAAATACAAATTGCATGAATCTACTTTCGTCTATTTCGCGTTGAACACCTTCACTGGCAGAGTTCAGGTAACCAATAGTCTCGTTATATGAGGAACAAAATGACAGAGAATGAAGAACATCAATGAGATACCTTGATCCATACTTACAGTGGAGGTGCAAAGCAATTCCTAATTGAATATGAGAAATGAATGATCTGGTACGGCAAGCAGATATGATATCGTGATTTATTGCAGTATTCTGTTTGTTTTTTTTTTTTTTACTTTTTGATTTCCCATGGATAAGCGTTTGCATAAGCAGCTGTAGCGACTTGGGTACAATATCTGATTCTGTGTTTCCCATATCTTCTACAGATGGATAAACTAATGTGTCATAAGTCTTTACACGAATGTCTTGTAGGATTATTTCAGCAGCTTTTCGGTTTTTTCTTCGAGTCTGTATACTAGTGGTCATAAAGTAAATTTCTGGTAGATCCCAAGAAGCTAAATAAAGTCTGGCGTGAGCCACTTTTTTGTTAAGTTATGATCACTTGATCTTCGAAGCGACTCTTAAGTCTTGTTTTCAAAATGTAGTCTGAAATTTCAACATCCATCTTCTGTTTGAAAAGTTTTCACTATCTCTTTTAGCTCAATTAAGGAATACTGGCATTCTTCTTTCTCAATATGCTCAAAGAGCATATTTAAAACCTTTTCTTCATAACTTTTATTCTGCCTTCCTGAATTTACTTTTGGCACATTTCTGAAGCTTACATAACACTCATGATGAAATCTGGCTTCAACTGCTGGCAGATCTACATGGTCTACTCTCACCATAACACAGTTACTCTACTCAATTTCCTCTGGTCACAAATTTTCAAAATTTCTGCTTTAATTTTTAAAGTCTGAACCAACGATATTCTCTTCCTCCTGTTTTTGGGCAGTTTAGCAACAGGGGCTGAAACTCCTTCTCCACAAAACAGGCAGGTAATTTTGTAATCAAATTTTGGGTATAATGTCCTAGTGGTTGTTTTAGTTGAAAACGATTCACTACTTTCATTATTTTCAAGTTCTCTTTTCCTTGCTCTTATTGTGCTCGATTTGGTATAGTAATTTCTACAAGTCTCGTGTACTTTTATTTCTTCAATATCAGCTATATTTTCCGAAAACCCATCATTTATTATTTTGCTTGTTTCTTTTAAAGTTTCCAAACCACGTTTTGTTACTGCAGTGCACCCCTTTTTTTATATCTTTATCACAAATAGGACACTTTCTTTCATCAATGTTATTAATTACTTCAGAAAACCGCAGTCAATCTGCAACAAAACATAAATATAATAATTTACCTGACAAATGAGGAAAAATATGAGAAGCAGAACATTTTACTTAAATGTTTTAAATTTTCAATAGCATGATAAAACCAATTTCAAGTGTTCTTAATTAATAACAATCTGGACCCAGACCGACAGTTTAGCAGTGTTCCCCTGCGTAAAACGAGCCCTCGAGTACGTTACACAAAATGAAACAAAAGTACGATGCCAATTTGTACCTCTACAGTTGGTCCAACGAAAAAAATATAACAACAAATTTTACAGATAATTTTGAGGCAAACAACGTTTATTCAGATAATTTTTTTAAAAAAACTGAATAGTTTAACAAATAAATCCAAAAAACCTAATTTTGGCCGACATTTTCCAAGAGCACAATTTTTTTTTTTTTTTTTTTTTTTTTTTTTTTTTTTGGGAATTTGTAGAATTTAATTGAGAAATCTCTAGAGGGTGTGTGTATAAGTTACCTTGCTCGTATGAAGTTTTTTTGAAAACTTATGATTTTTAACGTAAAATGACTGGACTATTTACAGTTTTTACGGAGATCTACAATCCAGTTGTCTAACGAGAATTTTGTAGATAAATTTGGAGGAGGAATTATGATTACTTACACAGAGGACCAGTAACCACCACTTTGGTTAAACGTAACTTGCGGGTCGACGAGTCACACAACTGTCCGTTTCCCGGAGACACCTGGAATAATACTTATAAGAATAATTAAGTTACTGGATGTGCACGTATACCTCGGCAATTAAGTGTGTACAGGCACCTTATTCCCGCAAGGCCATACAACACGCAGTCAATTTTATCACTGACTCATTTTCATACTTACTTCCAACATAATAAAACATAATTTCCCAAACAAATTAAATTGTAAAATTAAGTATTCTTACGGAGACACCCCCCCCCCCCCAATTTTGGTGAAAACATTTTCCCACCAGCTTGTTTCATTTCCTTACGTATACATCTACAGCAATCTCTGCTACATAGTCAGTGATTAGATGTTGGCAGCTCTCTAGTGTCTTCGTTTCTACTCCAAATTGCACACATGTAGACACGCTGCCCATAACAAAAAAAAAAAAAAAAGATAAAACCGATCTACATGTGTGCACATATGGAATTGAAACATGCAGTGCAGATATATGTTTGACAGTGTTAAATCATGTGATACATTACAGTGTTACATTTGGCGTACGTCAAATTGGTACGCACACAAATTGACGAACTTGAGAAACATTCGAAGTGTGATGGTAAACATATATTAAATACTTATTGGAAAGTTAATGTAACGGTACTAATTTGTTGGTACATGTTCACTGCAATATTAATATGTAGAATTTTACGTACTGTACAATAATAAACAGTAATTATACTTTATTATTTTAAGCTTGGTTATATTTACTTGTTTGACGATTCTGATCAAACAAGTAAATATACACGATTTGTATTTTTACTGGAAATTATACAATAAATTTAAATAAAATTCAAAGTGTAATTGTAAAACATTATTTTATAACATATCTGTAAATAATATGCTACTTCATTTTTATTTCAGATCCATGAGATAACCATTCGACCAACTGGTAGCATAATTTGATACATCATGTCAGTGGTACAGCTAGACACGCTCACGTTTGACTGTGTTATGTAATCAATAATAATTTTATTAGTTAATAAAATAAACGTTTCTTATATTTTGTGTTATTATCATTATACCAAATTTAATGCACGCATATGCTTGCATAATGTACAAATATTTTCGTACGATGGGTTTGAAGACATATGATCGTGTTTATAACTTTCTGATACTTTTATCTTTGCTCATTTATTTTGTTTGGTCTGTAGTTATAGTACTTTTCACAATACTTTCTTTGCTATGACGCAAATTTTGTTGTAGTAAAGCAAGATTTTGTTTAAATATGAATAATTGAAAATTAGCTTTCCAGCAAATAAAATATCACGGTAACAAATAAATGCGTGACTATTATTTGTAAGCTTTATGGTAAAATGAGATACAGTTTTAAAGAAGAGTTTTATTTTGAAATACTTATTTATGGAAACAACAAAATTAATTAAATTATTCCTTAGCAAAACTTAAGGTTTTTAAATTTAAAACTAGATTTATTTTCTGAATGCTTAATAGCCTTGAACACATTTTTGCGATATCGGTTTTTAGAAGTAATCTGTGTTTTTATAGTTTTCTTGAACTAGGCCTATAGTTATTTTAAACGGTTATTCTTGGCCATGTGTATACTCGTACTCACTTGCAACCACCATTACTATTTAAGCAAAATTATTTGAAACATCTTAATTAGAATGTATTGGTTTGTGAGCATACGCCATTGCTCATGCATGAGCAATGGTGTATGTCAACAAACCAATATATTCTAATTGTAACCTCTCATTGTAACAAACATAAAAAAATCTCTTGATACATTTAAGTTATAAGAGTTCCGTAAATCATCTATTGTGAAATCTATGTTTACCATATGCTTTCAGAAAAAAATGGTATTTTTCTTGGTTAGCATTACTATGATTATGGAAACTGAAAGTACGACTATTTCAATTGCTGTACTTGTGGTAAGAAGAAGAATATATCGTTACCTTTCAATTTTTTAGGTCACTGTATTGCTACTAAATTTACATGTTTAAGAAATTCAGGTTTAGTATTGCACCATACTGTGAAACATGTGTGCTGAATCAAGGTGGAGTTGGATTAAGTGGGTGGGTGGGGGGAGGGAATTTACTCGCGAGAAAGATGTTGAAATTCGCCTACAGAGTTGCGTAATGTTGCGACACCAATATGATGTCATGTCTCAAGAATGTGGCAACTCATGTGATGGGGAGCGAGGGGGATGTAAAGGTTGGTACTGCACCATACTGCGACACATGTATGTGATGACTCGGCGAGGAGGGGGAGGTGGTATAGGATGACATCATGGTATGGTGGCGAGGAGTGTCAAGTGATGAGCATGTGATTAGCATGCATGTGGTGACTTGAGAAGACGGAAAAATGCTAAAGGCTGATGATGAGGGGAAGGAGGAGGCATCTGTTAGTGACTTGAGAGTAAAGAATGTAAAATTGAAAAAAATAGGAAGACTCGGAGAAAATAGCTATAGTTTAATTTATTGGATTTATTGGGAATCATTCTGGTATAGCTAGAGGATGTGTTGGGGGATATAAGGAACCCTATCCAGGTGTGACCAAGTTATTTACTTATATTATTTTACTAAAATATTTTTACATTATGAGATGTTTGTGGGGTGTATTTGGAAAGTAATATAGACATTTTTTTGGAAAACTCGGAGAAAACCTTCTGTATTTTATTTGATTGGATTTTATAGAAACTGTTTTGGGATAGCTTGGGAGTAGTCGGGATTGCATTATTAACATGGGATAGGGTGGGGGAGCCTGTACACATGTGTTATATATATTTACTTTAATTAATATTACTAAGGAAATGTTATTACATTATGAGATGTGAGTGCAGTGTATTCGGAGTGTAAAATGAAGAAAATTTAAGAAGACTCGGAAAAAACCTCTATATTGTATTTAATTGGATTTATTGCAAATTGTTCAGGGATAACTAGGATTGGTGTCGGGTATATATTATTAGCATAGGGGAGGGTGTAGGAGCCCATCCACATGTGATATAGTTATTTACTTAAATTAATTTTCTTTAAAAATATTTTTTACAGTATGATGTATGAGTGGGATGTTTGGAATGCAAACTCAAAATTTTTTGAAGACTCGGAGGAAACCCCAATAATTTATTTGATTGTATTTATTGGAAATCGTTTGTGGAGAGCTAGGATAGGAGTCATAATTAAGTAATTAACATGGGGAAGGGTTAGGGAACCTCGTTCAGGTGTGATGTAGTTATTTACTTAAATTTTATTTTACTTAAATATTGTTTTTACATTACTAGATGTGAGTGGGGTGTGTTTGGAATATAAAATAGAAAAAAATTCGGAAGATTCGGAGGATACCTCTACATTTTATTTAATTGGATTTATTGGAAATGTTCCAGGATTGTTAGGATAGGAGTCGGGTTTAAGTTATCAATATGGTGAAGGGTGGGGGAGCCCATCCAGGTTCGATATAGTTATTTAATTAAATTGAATTTAATAAAAAAAGTAATATTCTATATGAGGCGTAAGCGGGATGTTTTTAGAATGATAAATAGAAAATTTTTGGAAGATTCGTAGAAAATTACAGTATATTAGTTTGTTGTATTTATTGGAAATCATTCGGGAGTATTTCTTTTATATTTTTATATTCGTACCAGATATTATTTGTCTTATTTAAGACACAAATTGTGATTAAATCTTTGTCTTAAAAAAATTGGTGTATCTTTCATATTAGTAGCGTAATAAGTCGTAAACGCCAAAATTTGCACTTTTCGGTTTTATGTACGCCACTAAAACCAACTGACATACCAAACCGAAAAAAATTCACATTAAATAACGATGTTGTAGGCTATGATTTGACATATACAAAAACAAAAATAAAATATTTTCGTATTTATTTAAACATGCTGAATTTTGAAATCAAAATTTAAAAATTTCAACAATTTTAACACACACACAGGATATTTCATGAATAGGGTGACAAACTCCACATGCGTGTATGTTGCGCACTTTTCGCCTAAACCTAATATTAAGGGATTAATGAGCCTTAGAAAATCGAATTTTAAAAACATATGTTCCTGACATATGAGAAACAAATTGACACAAAAAAAAAAACAATATTTTCAGCATTGCTTAATGCTATTGGTGTCGTCCACCCTGCCGTAATTGCTGGTTGATATCTACCACTCTTATGAAAATAACAGGGGTCGCTACCCTCTAATGGCATGGAACTTTGTTACCATTGGGATATTGGAACTTTTGGAGATGATTTATTGAGCAATGTTACCTGTCGAACAAAAAAAAAAAAAAAGGAACTCGTGTTGTAATGGTGTAGGACGCACTGCTTTCTGTCAAATCACAATGAAGCTTAAGCTGCAGCGATAGAGTGCCAATAACAAAGTTAGGTATCATAAGTTACAAACATGTTGTTAAAGGTGAAGGTCCACCAGAGAGAATGTGGTGTACACAACAATTCACATGAACACAGTATTGTC
>PNEQ01105265.1:0-12139 GCA_003012365.1 Medauroidea extradentata
AACTTCGAAAAATCCTTAAATTGGCTAATATGCATTTTTACAAGTGTCCTATTAAAGTAAAAATCACGATGATAGGCCGTCGGGTTCGAGCTCTATCGACGTTTCTTCGGAAACGCATTTCACCCCTTTTCACCCCCTTAGAGGTCGAATTTCGAAAAATCCCTTCTTAGTGCTCGCCTACGACCTGAAGGGAACCCCCCGCAAAAAATTTCACGATTCTAGGTCCAGTAGTTTGGGCTGCAGTTTGATATGTCAGTCAGTCAGTCAATCAGTCAGTCAGTCAGTCAATCAGTCACCTTTCATTTTTATATATATATAGATATATACATACATACATAATATATATATACACACACATACAGGATGTTTTTTAAGTTATGGTACAAACGTTGGGAGGTGATTCCTCATAAAAATTGAGGTATAGTCACGCCAAGTCATTTTAGTCTAGTGCTGCTATTTTTAAGGGAGATACGAACCTGTGTCGGCTACTGGGCCAGTGGTGAACATTTCGTGCGATAGTGCGTTATGTTGTTTGTTGAGTTACCCCATATGACATAATGGAACACACCGATCGCTGCATGTCACAACGAAGACATCAGGGATTGTAGTGTTCTTGCGACTGTGGCGTGGAGCGGTTTTCTTGGTCTGAGCTTGCAGATATGCTCTTAATGTATGGTGCGTAACATTCAAATGGACGGGAAGCAGCGAGGATGTATGCTGAGAACTTTCCACAACGACGACACCCTAGCCATAGCATGTTCCAACGGCTTGACAGCCGACTTCGTACGAAAGGCTCGTTACACCCTAACATACGTGAGACAGGTCGAACTCGTTCTGTTCCTGTGATTGTGGAAGAAACTATACTGTAAGAAGTAGAGAACACACCCAGTACCAGCGTTCGTATGATAGCACGCCATCGTTCAGTGTACTAAATTGACAGCTTGGCGCATTTTGCACGAGCAGAATATTTACCCTTACCATGTGCAACGTGTGCAAGCACTAGGAATAGAAGACTATCCATGACGACGTCGGTTCTGCGCATGGTTCTTACGACGTGCAGTACGTCCGCAGTTTCACACATCCGTCTTACTCACAGATGAGGCCACCTTTACGCGTGATGGATGTTTCAACATGCGCAAGACTCATTACGTGGTCAGATGAAAATCTTTGAGGTATTTCCGTTCGTGTACATCAACAGCGATTTTCAATCAATGTGTGGTGTGGGATCGTGGGTGACAACTTAATAGGTCCGCATATTCTGCCAAATCGGCTCACCGGCCATGTGTATCGGGACTTCCTACAAAACGACTTGCCACGTCTTCTTGAAGATGTACCTCTTGATGTGCGAACGCGGATGTGGTTCCAGCACGATGGTGCACCTGCGCAATTCAGTCGCGTAGCGAGGCAGCAACTGACAGACATGTTCGGCGAAAGATGGATCGGCAAGCATGGCCCCATTCCATGGCCAGCACGTTCTCCAGACCTCATTCCATTAGATTAATTTTTATGGGGTCACATAAATTCATTGGTGTATGCTACAAGTGTGGAACGCCAAGCTGCCATTTTGCCACGAATCGAGGCAGCCTGCAACAGAGTCAGGAACACACAAGGGATGTTGGAGGAAAGGGTGAGACATGCGATGCTTCGACGGTGTTGGCGCTGTCTGGACGTTGGTGGTCGTAACTTTGAGCAATTACTATAACTCTGGTGTGACATATCATTATGCTGAGTTATTCTTGTGTTGTACATTAAGTAAAGGTGTTCTCTAGTCTCACATTCACTTTGTTAAGGGTATTGCCTTGAATCTCACACATTACTATTGTTGAACATCATTAGAATGCACCCACCGAGCAAGATGATGCAACGGTATAAATTGCAATTGCATTTGGGAGGATAAGGGCTTTATTCCGAGCTGCAGCATTGCTGAGTTCAGTTTTGCATACATTCCCTACATTCCTCCATACGAATTCCGGAAAAGAAGCCTTACAAAAAACTATGGCCTTGTATCTGTTAAGAACGTTCTTTTCACCGGGACGTAAAAGCTTCTCTACAGTAAAATTGTAACCATTCATAATATACTACACTGTAGTACCAAGAATGCAGTGTATTGCAGCCACTGACTATTAATTTGTACGAATTATTTTCTCGTAAACGGTGCAGTCTAGCGACTTGCGTTATTTAGTACTCTTCAGAAAGACAACACAAAATTTTAACAGAACCCAACGGTAAAAATTTCTGGTTAATGTGAGGGTAGCCACCCTGTTATTTATATGAATGGGAGGGCGGTTTCATCATAGCTTTGAGAATCTCAACGATACTAAACTCTGTGCTTAAAGTCGTTTCCAATATTTTCTGGAAAAAAACATTTTAATAATGGATTTTCAAAGGTTAATATCTCCCTTAAAAATAGCACTGGACGAAAATGACTTCGCGTGACTATACCTCAATTTTGATTAGGAATCACCTCCCAACATTTGTAACATAAGGTAAGAAACATCCTATGTATATGTATATATATATATATATATATATATAGACACAGAGAGATCGCGCACAAACGTTTAGCAGTTTTCGAATAAGATTCTCTCTGCCGAAGCTACGCACACACTGTTTGGCGTCTCAAAGAGCAATAGCGTTGCGAACAGAATCCTTTCTGTCCATGTATTCGGATAATTCTCGTGCTCTTTAGACTTTACTCTTGAGACATCTCCACACGAAATAAAGATTTTAATAAAAATTCCTATGTACCACAAATAGTCTGGAAAAATTAAAGACTCCCGTACAACGTTAGTGACAATATTGACTTGCTACGATTTGCTCTTTGATTTTTTTTTTTGCACATAGACACAAGTAAAATGTAAAATCACTCTCCTGAACAAAATAAAATTCAGAATCGGAACTAAAAAAAATTTGCACGAATGTTTTCTTGTGGTATGTAATTGTATGCGTCCAGCCAGAGCACGTGGAATATATGCATGCTAACATCAGTTAATTATTCTTTCAATGTGCTTCAGTATGTTAAAGTATTCAAAATGTACTCTGAAGGAAGTCTAGTCACTACGACTGTGTTTGGAATTGCACGCAAAGGGAAGAGGTGGCCGCAGCAGATAGTGTCGCTTTGGCTGTACAATCAAGAAATCTAGGGAGGAAAGGGTGACTTCCACTGGTGGAACAGAGATGGTTGTAAGCAATCATCTTGATATTAGTGTATGACTTTTCAAATGAAAGTAGAACATGAAACTTTATGAACCAGAAAAAGTTAATATTAAAAACACCTACTATTTTCTAATACATTCAAAATATGATTTAGCATCTGTTTCGGGGAAGGTTTGGGTAAACAATTCGAAGCAGGGACACCGAGAAAAAGTTTATTCTCTCGTGGACCAGTGCGCAGATGTTTTGCAATTAAAATCATATATATTTTGAATTTCACTCATTTCTAAAATGAAGTTTTCCAAGATCTATTTCGTAACACAAAGAAGTTTAATTCATAGAGACTTTTTTTAATTTTTAATGTCCCGTATTTTATTGTTTGAAGGATCCTATTATTTGATTGCTCATGAAAACTTACTCAAGTAATATTCTTTAAAATTATATTTTAATAGTTACTTTAGATCGGTGGTTTCTTTGTATCTTGCCGAATCATCGTCTGACTTACATCAAAATAGTGTTTTATAGCAAGAATAGCAGTATTAGAGTAAAAAAATTTGTTTATTTTACAATATATGCCGAATAAAATGGAGACTAATTTTAGTCAGATTTTGTTGTACACGCTGAAAATTGTTATGGCACAATTTCAGTTGGTTGGTTGTTACATAGTTTTACTTTTCATGATATTATATTTTTACTAGTTGGCATACATTTAATTTAACTAACCTACTTAACCTCAGCTGCTCAACGTTCACTTACAGTTAGCTCCCAAATACGAGAAATACAAGTTTTCTTTCCGGGATTCCAGAATGGGAATAATGTCAATGGAATAATGGTGAGCAACTTTTCCTCTTAGTACTTCCAGTAACTAGCCAGTTCCCTTTCCACCATTTTCAGTCCACACGAATACTTCAGGACGGCCATAAATTACAATGATGTTCGAAAAGATTATATGTTTGTCAGCACACAACATCTAGGTCTTCAGCGCTGGTGAGGGGTGACTTGATGTGGGTATGGCTCAGTGCCCCGAAGAAGAGGCGGGGGAAACGGGAGATCCCGTGAGAAAACTAGCCGACCAATTGCATCGTCCGGCACGATTCCCACATGCGAAAATCCGGGGATTGAACCCGCCATGAATCGGACCCGGATCTCCCTTGTGGGAGGCGAGTGCTCTAGCCACTACACCATCCGCGGCCCGAAGTGGTGTTCGACTTATCTGAATGACAGATGGTTGAGTTTCACCAGCTGCCTGCCAGACTCGTCGAACTTCTCCCTAGGCAGAACAGTATGCTCATTATAACTGAGCGGAGTAATATTCCCACAGATACGCAAGGTGTATCCGCTGAGTTTGGAAAGGGCCTGCATTCTGTCTTGATGTAACAGAGGAGCGCGGAGTTGCCTACAGGGAAGATGCCTGCAGGCATGCCGACATTCTCCAACTGTTCGAGCCTCGCTCTTCGCAATCTCTCCAGGGAACACCCCATACCCTCCAACCCACCACCACAAGCAGGGGAATGCGTTCCCGCTCGCGATCGGTCCAGACTTGAGCTCTCTCGTCTCGAGAGCCTGGCCTCCTGAGAATGCTGCCCCGGCTACAGCACGGCCCGGCGTGCTGCGGTCTGCATTTTACATCGTCCTTCATTGCGTGGATGTCTTGGCTGCCGGCCGGACAGAACTATCTGCACCTAAGTATTGGTTTCTGCTCAGTACCTGCGGCTCCCGTCCCTGTCCGCTTGCTCCTAGAACAAGTCTTGTCGGTCATCGTCGCGTCTACTGGCATTTCCTGGTTGCAGACGTTTAATTACAAGCATGTTTGTAGTTATCCAAAATAACTGATTAATCAATTAATTAACCTGTTAAATGAAATAATAATTGTACACTTTAACTCCATCTCTATTAATTAATGCGAGTTAATAGCAATAGCGGCTCAGATTTGTAATATAAGTGTGTTTAGCATTTGTATGCTTTTGTGGATTAGCTTGCGGTCACTGCAGTTTTCAAAGACGCCATGCATTAACTAACACGGTTCGATACTGCACGACTAACGAAAGAACAGAGTCAATTGGACAGAGTTAAGCAAAGGGAATAAACCCACATAATTGTGATGGTGTAGGTCTGTGTGCATCTAACTTCATATAAACATAATTTTTTTGACTCTTATTTTTCTTATAATGTTGTGATTTAATATTATTGTTCGTTACTAAGATATATTTCTGAACCTCTTCTACTTTGTATTATTTTCTCAAAATTAATTAGGCTGTTTTGGGGGTTTGTTCCATTCTACATAGCACCGCCCAATTGTAATGCCAAAACTCAGCTTATTTACGTATGCGCATCTCGTGGTTTAGACAGAATAAAGGGTTGGGAAAAGTGAACGTTACTTCCAGTTCCAGATGTGTGACAGGATGGCGGACAAGAACCCCGGCAATCTTACACGTGTATTTTCTTTTATAACGGTTAAGTTTGTATTAAAAATATTTAAAATAACGTATGTGAAGGGTTCTCAAGGGCAGGAAATCTCACCTCGATAGCAGACTATTGACGTGTATTGACGCCCTATATGGAGAAGCAACGTAATGCTCAGATCGGAGAAACTGAAGTTCTCCGAGAAAATTCTCCGACAAACCCGGACAGCGTTGGTGGTACATGTTTTGACACAACTCCGGTACATTAGTAATGTTTAACATAAACAAAGTTAACAAAGTCTGCTACTGAATTAATTCTGAATGTATTTTTGCCGTACATTAAAATATTCTTCCTTACTATGATTAGAAAGGATCGAACATATATTCTGTGTACATGAATACAACAAGTATTAACATGGATTTACAGATATGTATTACATATAAACCATAAATCTCGAGTAGGAAATTTAGAATGTTAACGGAAAAATTATTCAGCAGTGGGATTCAAGACTTGGTGATAACGTCACGACCACAACTCTTCCCTGATTTCTTACCCCACCACCAAACGTACACCACATCCGCCACCCCTAGCCCAATCCATCTCTAACCTCACCCCATAACTCCCACCTCCCCTCCCTCCTTCCACATTCCATATGCGTAAGAGCTACTGTTCCTTCTACTTCTTTCAGAAACAACACGATCTAGCAGACACTGCGGCCACAACTCTCTCTCTCTCTCTCTCTCTCTCTCTCTCTCTCTCTCCGTGTCGGATAATTAATGTATCAAACACCTGCATTTTCTAACCGATTTTATTGCTTTCGGTATAGATGAAATCATCATTGTATTGTATGTTCAAACTGTCGCATGACTCTTCGCCTAACTTCTAGCAGTGTTTTGTTGTTTATGTGAGGTAAACTGCATCCTCAATTTAATCGGCAAAAAATATCTGCATGCCATGGAATACGATTTACCTACCAAATTATTACTTTTTTTTTTTTAATTTCATGTTCGAAACGTAATTGATTATAACATGCACATTTCATTATATGTACACATACATTTGTTTATTTATTTAAGGTACTTGTTTATATATTTTATACGACCAGTAATATCAACGCGGAAGTCGTGGAGCGCTATACTCGGTTGCAGGTGTCTGTAAACTGAGGGAAGTCCGCACCCTAGCATACGAGGAGCCACTTCTGGGCCTGGTTATTGTGAAAGTGAACATTGTAGTGGGTCAGGAGCGCGAGGAGTAAGATCTGGCCACTGACTGTAGTCTTTATTTTCCTTGAAATTTACATGATCGTATCCTGTACCAACAGGTAGTTACGGCCGTTATCATACGCGTTAAAACGAATTAATCTTTCACACAAGTATGTAATTACTTGATAATCATTATTGATCTGGGACAGGATAATTTCAATTAAACGCAATAGATCACAATATTCATTATTCCATCAGTTGCCGGACATCTTGAAAACCAACTAGAAAAACCAAGATTTAAAACTCAGTCTTGCTATCGCTGTTTACAACACATTTTCAATGTTCTAAAGTCACACAAAGTGAAACGCAAAATTGTTTTGGTTGTGGTTCCTAGCGAAATATCTACATTAGAAATAGCATTTATATTTTTTACTAAAATATGAGTTTCTCGCTATAACAACATAACTTCAGCACATTTCTCGAATTTCTAAACTAAATTACTCATGCGCTCCAAACTTGGTTCGCATTCTTCGAAAATGAAATGTGCCCGCAGCCATTTCCAGCAGTGCTCAAGCCAAGAAGGTCTGAGTGTGCCCTCGCATGAATATTAACGTATTTCTCCCTGGTTGTCTTCTTCACCCTCGCAGGGCTGTTTGCACTCTTCTCCTCCTTGAGTCATCTTCTGAACTCCCAACCCCTTCCGTTCTCTCACTTTCATTTGGTAGACGACTTTTAATGCTTCCCTGTCCCCATCTGTTCTGAAGCTGTCTTTTACCTTCAGCAAACAACACGAATAACACGTAGGATTCCTCATCATTTCCTTTAACGTGCATTTAATGTTGTCAACTTATTTTTCCTTTATTTCCTCTCAATTACCACAACAATTCCGCAAATACTTATGATGCTCACCTTATTATTTGTAAATTTGGTAGTAATAAGTATGGAAGAACTCCAAGAATTCTCATAAAATCAAGTTCGTGTTTCACGACGTAAGGTTATGAACAGAAAGGCTGACATCAATTAACCGTCCTGGCTGCTGATGGCTGCGAAATCCTGATACGTATTTACTCAATTATGCTGGGAATTGGTGGGATTTACCAGCAATATATCCAAACCTCGCGATGAATATTGGTTTTTTTTAAACACCATATTGGTAAACGTAATCGTTTTGCAATAAACATTTTAAGAATAGATTTTCCCTGCAAAATTGTAACGCAAAATTGACGGTACTTAAAAATTATTGAGATAAGCATTTGCGGAAACATGGGATTGGTTCTTGTACGAACAGGTCTGAAAGGTTGACAGTTTACTTCTCCTGGACTCCAGCAAAACTAGGAAGACTTCATTAATACTTCACTTTAAAAAGCAAGTGCACTGTTAAAACATATATTACAGCCAAAGGAAACATGTCTTAAAACTGTTTGGCTGGCGGTAATTATTTTAATATACATCATTAGCGTAGTAATTTTTTCTCTAAACTTTATTTTATGTAATTATATTATTTTCCTTACAACAAATATAATGGTTTTACATACAAACTCTTAAAAATGCTGCAAATAACATTACTATGCACGTTATTTCTCAACTATTTAAATGTATTTTTTTTGCTGTCATTATTTTACCTATATATTGTACTTAAACAAAAATTTTATTTGCTGCAACACAATATGCTTTCAGTGATTCATTTTAAACAAAAATCTTCTTTGTCTCAGTAAAATATGTGTTGTTTTATTGGAAGAGATTTTATTAAGTGTATAGGCGTGAACAAGTGAACGTAAGAGATTAGATTCGCCTTATATTAGTACCTCTTTCGCTCTATTTTTCTCTATGTATTTCTCTTTCACTTACTCACACACACACACACACACACACACACACGGGAGTGCACGAGAGATAAAATCACTGTAATTATTAACTGTTAACTTAAATTAAGTAACTTGCAAAATTAACTCAAGTATCTCTTGTCTTAAGCAATCGTAGCTCAGCAGGGAAAAGTAATCAGCACTAATGAATGTTAATTTATGTTTCGAAAGTCTGACAAGAATAATGGCAGCAAATTGTGCACTCTAAGTACTTAAAAACATAAATTTTATCAGAATGAGTTACATTTTAAGTCATCAGCTATATTATATAAACGAGTAAAAGGTTCGGTTGCTAAGTATTCAAAATTAAAGTGTGTCAAGCAAGCCAGCTCACTCTATTGGTAAGAATTACCACAATTACATTCTTTCCTAAAACGTTGTGTACGAAACCTGATATTATACTCCGTTTCATGTAAGTTTGGTAAAATTTGACTTATGTGAAACGGAGTATATCTTCATTCTTTCTGTTCCTTTTTCTAAAAAAAATCTGAGAAAATGTTATGTTTCTACACAATTCAACACCTGTAACTTTGTGCTGTCAAGACCATTTGAAGGCACTGGACAACATTTCAGAACAATGAGGTGTAAATTGTAGTAAAGTTATTTGTTTTTATGTTGTACTTATAACTGCGGGTAATCTTTCTGGAGTAAAGGCGAGATATGAGGTTCAAAATGCCATGACAACAATGCAGCCAAAAGCAGCGAATTTTATTAATTATTTTTCTACCACACAATGGACTTGCAGAGCTGAAGCTGTCTCAAGTAGGCACACAACTATGGATGCACTATGGAATACAAAGTGTGTCCTCAGATGACGAACGATTTTAAACGAGAGACAGAACGTCACCATCGTCTACTATTGATTTGTAGGTGCCTATGGAATAAATGTTGACACTTCCTTGACATTAGCATATTTAAAAATTAAAGGAGTTCAATGAAACTTCAAAAGAAATAACTAACCCCACTTGTGATACATTTCGAATGTTTTGTACTTTTTAAACGTTTTTTTTTTTTTTCAAGAAAACAAAGTCTAAGACTCACATTCACACAAAATGATCTTCAAATGTTGTGCAATAATTTATTCCTGGTTGCTCTGGGGCTTAAAACTGAAATGCGTCTCCTGAAAGGCAAACCCCGCTAAACATAGCTTCTAAGCTCTTATTTAATAAATTCTTCCTAAATATATAACCGACAAAAGAGATTTTGCAGATTGTCGAACGTATTTGGGCATTATTAATTTTTTTATTAATATTGATTGTGTGAATATGTATTCAAATATGTATGCCATGAGTAATGAAATTTACAACAGAGAAATACCAGTTAATCCCCTTTTTTTACTTAACTAATACGTATTTATTTACAGATTGTTATGAATGAAATGAAAAACTATGTTTTTTAAAAAAGTAGTATTTTATAATATTTAGTAAACTGTGACTTCTTATGGGATTACTATTCAAAATTCAATTTCGTAATATCTGTCAGCACTTTTATTTTGCATTAAAGGTGTCGGCATTCTCAGGCATTTATTGCAACTTAACTGCTCATGAAAAATAAACATGAATTCACCAAAACTTTATTTAGACAGATAATCTCTTTTCTTGGCACTGGAAGAGGCTGCGCGGCGCGGCGCCTAAAGTGGTCAAAGAGTGCTTGACCTGCAAACGACTGGAAGGGGCGAACAGCCGAGACATGAGGTGTTGAAGAGGAACAAGACGTAGCACAAAAGTGCGTCACAGCAGTTAAGAACAGTGTGGAGAGGTAGTTCTGAAGACCTGTGCTTCTAGAAATGTTCTTTATGGCTACTCGACACAGCGAGATTGAGAAATATTTCAAAGAAATTTCTTCTACAACACCATGTCTGCCAGAGTGGACTAACACTTTTGGAATCATTTCTTTTATCTTATTTTTTATCAGTAACTAACAGTAGCTAATTCATCCGCATTGTATATTGTCCTAATTATTATTTTCAGGTCAAGTATATTTGAATTATCATCTCGAAGTGATTTTCATTACTCAGCGATCAGTTAAACAACCTGAATTTGTCTGTAATGTTAGGTAACAAAATAAGTTTATTCCACTACGTAAAAAAAATGTAATTTTATCTGTTGAACTGGGAGCAATGAGATTATCTATCAGCCTGTTTGGACACGTGTGAAAATAAAATTGTAAATCGTGAGACAAAGTAATGTCCCGGTGGAAAATTTTCGCTCGCTCGTTTAACTGAGCCCGTAATATAAGTGGAGTGACTGAACCATCTGCGTATTAACAAGGAATTCTAGTACTGAGTCAGCAACTGCGTGGTTGCCAGACACTACGATTATCTTTACCTCTTTCAAAGCGGTATATTACATATATTACAATTCAGTCACACCAACAAAACACATTATCACCTCTTAACTGAACTGAGAGGGTCTTGAACATACTTGTAAGTCTGAGTGCTACCAGTTTCGCTGTCGTTTCTAACGTTTGCACCCGATTTTCGCATGTGGGAAACGTGGCGGACGTTGCCATCATACAATGGGTTTCTTCACTGCTCAGTACTCGCCTCATAACACCCTCACAAGAGCTCAAGACCTTGATGTCTGTCGCTGACCAAAATTATTCCATTCCAGTTTTTTCTCGCAGTGCTCCTCGTGAGAGCACGTTGTTGAAACTAGTCTCTCTCTTTCTCTCTCTTTCTCTTTCGCTCTATTTCTCTCTTTTTCTCTCTCTCTTTCTCTCTCATTCTCTCACTCTCTCTTTCTCTTTCTTTCTCTCGTTCTCGCATTCTCTCTCGCTTTCTCTCATTCTCTCTCATTCTCTCACTCTCTCTCATTCTCTCTCATTTTTTCACTCTTCCACTCTTTCTTTTAACTATCTAGACAAGTTAACTCTAAGCGCGAGCATCTGAACATACCCGCCAGCACTGAATTTAAATTATCAATAATATCAAGAAATATTTCATACCATCCCTTTATTGCTGCACTCTGCTGCGTTAATATTTCTCTTCCAGTGCTTTCTTGTCAAAAACACGTTACGGATTTAATTCTCCGAATATTTTCTTGTTTAATAAAAACGCAGTTTGATAAGATGTTTGTTAAAATTTTCTTAAGATACGTATATGTGTAGTGGAAAATTAGTTTCAGCAAAAATGTGATTTCCTACAATATCTTAGCGGCGTATCATAAATATAATAGTTTAAGGTAATTCCGTGTACCGCCTGTTCCGTAATCAGTGACGTTAGTTAGATGTTTTATTTAAAGAAAATATTTGACTTAAATTGTAAAAACTAGTGTATCATCCAACTGTAATTTTTTCCACAGCTCCCATGACAGTAATTAATGTGCCTGGATACTAATAAGATCGTTTCGAACTTATAGTTAGAAAAATTTTCGTTACAACGGGTTTTTCGGATTTTAAGTGATGTGATAGCAACATGGTACTCGCTAACAGATCTACGCAATAAGAGAATGACATCGGCCGTTAGGAATTGTCAAAATGTTTATAAAATATTAAAAAAAAAAAAAAAAAAAAAAAAAA
>PNEQ01105267.1:0-10190 GCA_003012365.1 Medauroidea extradentata
CATCTTACAGAGGGAAGAACACTGATGGCGGAACATAAGGCCCCTGTATCTCATCGAGTACGCTCAGTGAAACAAGAGGGTAATGCAATCCTAGTGGAGGGCAGTCTGGATAATGTTTCTTGCCACATGGTTTTAGACACTGGATCAACCATTACTGTTGTCAGACCGGACATCTTAGGACCTTCTCCACGGCAAACACCCATACTGATCGTTATTTAAAATTTCATTCCTAAACAGAAATGAATAAAGTCTTTTATAAATTACACCTTCATATATTTTTGCCAAAATGGGTGATATGCTTACTGGTCTATAGTTTTCTGGCTTTGTTTTACCAGTACCATTCCTTCTGTGACTGATAGTTACATCTGCTAGTGGTTTGACAAGCTTAATTTTATTGGATAAATCATATATATGCACTGTATTGCTATTTTTCAAATTTTTTAAACTATAGCAAAAATTCTTGTTCTGTGGTTGGAAATAAAAATATGATAGAACTATTTAGTTGTGATTTATTTTGTTCTTTTATTGCATTTGTTAAAGGTTTATTGTTTTGTGCATTTAATTCATCACTCACATTTATAAAAAAACTGATTAAGTGCTGTAGCAATTTGTTTACATTCCGTTCTCATAGACTCTTCTTCCAACTTCCGAGTTCATCTATTTCTAACTTATTTACTGTAATATTACCAATTCGTTTTTATCATGTTCCAAGTAGTTTTAATTTTTTTCTGACTTTTCTGAACTATTCTTTCTTTTTTTTTTTTTTTTTTTTTTTTTTTTATTTTTTTTTTTTTTTTTTTTTTTTTTTTTTTTTTTTTTTTTTTTTTTTTTTTTATTTTTTTTTTTTTTTTTTTTTTTTTTGTTTCTTTGATAACCTTTCTGTATGTTTATTTTATAGTTCATGTAATAATCTTGTTTATTTTTTATAACGATTTCCGATTTACATGAAGTAGTTTTATTTTTTTACTTGAAATATTTATTCCTTTGGTGACCCAAGGATTTAAATATCTCACAGGAAAATAAGCATTAATATATTTTAATAGTTTTAAATTTTTTATTTAAATCTGCACAACCATATTCTTCCCTCCAGTCTTCTCCTTTTAAGTAGTATCGCGCCGCTGTATTGTGAAAACAGCTTATAGCGAAAAGTCACAACTTATTTTATACCGTCAAACTCTATGCCATGAAGACAAATTTAAAAAAAAAAATGAATTGATAACTTTTATATCGGAAAGTTAAACTGATTTAACTGTACATAAGTAACAAAATTTTGCAGGCACGCTACAGAACATGCATATTTAGAACTAATGTTATTGAATAATTCAATCCTAATTCATTAAGTAAATCGGACTAATGAAAATGAATTACCAAATTATTTTCGGCAAGAGATGTCATACTTCTCTTAGCAGCAGAAGAAAACTAGAATGAAAAATTCTCAAGGTGCTTTCATGGTGACAAACATTTCAGAGTCAATAATACTCGTATTTTCCATGGAGGGTATTTTCGTACAATTTCTTCTTATGGTGGGATATTTTGCGGATCCGAATCCACATTTTGCTTTTAGGAACGGGTTCATGGAACTGTGTCCGTCGGACCCACTGGGTGCTTAGTCGACGACTGACGATGACAACATCAATGTTGTGATCTGTAATATGTGAAATTAGTTTAATTTAAATACAATTTTTTAAAGAAAGATCGAAAAAGCATCACCAAACGCCAATAAAATGGATAAAACTGATAAACCGGATATAGGTGTTAAAGATAATAAGGTATGTTTTGAAGTACTCGCTCGTACCCTATGTAATAATCATAATAATAATAGTAATAATAATAATAATAAGCTTTTATACTCGCAATTGGGCTAACGCCCGGTGGCGAGCAGATTCCAACCCATCCCCACAGTTCCAATTCTCTGGTATCTTTCTAAACTTTACAACTTCCACCACAGTCACCTACTTCTGCAGTGAATTCCACCGTCCTCACCAGCATCGACTGTCGACCCCTCTCAGTTCACCTCCACACCCTCTGAATTTTCTCACTGTTGCCACCTTTACCCTTAAATGTGCCCTTAGTTAATTTGCAGGCCAAATTTCCCAATCCCCCGCCCCCTTCATCATCCTATATAACTCGACGAGCCTTTCCACCCTCCTCCTGTACCTCAACAGTCTCCATCCCAATACCTTCATCATGCTAGGCATAACGTTCCCTTCCTCACTAGCCTGACCCTGCCTTTTCCATTTATTCATCACACTCACCTCACTGCCCTTCTCTGCACCTTCTCCAGCTCCTGCACCTCCACCTCCTTGTACAGATCCCACTCCGTAGCAGCATATTCCAATACTGGACAAACCATCGTACAATATGCCTTTACCTTTACCTCACCACTAACCCCCTTCAACACCCTCCTAAGCAGTCCTAAAGCCCTTCTTAACCACTACCTACTTTGTCAACCTACTTTGTCCACCTTAGATCTGCCTGTATTACGACTCCCAGATAGGCCTACTTATATTCAGTGACTTCCTCTATCTTCTGCCCATCCCATCTGTATACATCTCTACTCACCACTCTCTTCTTAGTAAACCTCACCAACTTGGTTTTACGTACATTAATCTTCATTCTGTTCTCCACCGTCCAGGACCACAACCTATCAATATTCTCCTGCAAGTTGAGTCCACTGCCCACCTCTGTATCAGTACACTGTCATCTGCAAACAATCTTATTTGACATACGATCATGTGTCCCATGTCATTTACCATTATAGTGAATAACAAAGGCCCCAACATACTTCCCTGCGGTACTCCTGATGTAACCTCTCCTTCCTCCGAAATTGCCTCCCCCACTTTTACTCTCTGACTTTGTCCCCTGAGAAAGACCTCAATCCAGTCAACCACCCGCTTATCATCCAGCAGTCTTTCCACTTTGCTTATCAATATTCCATAAGGAACCTTGTCAAAGGCCTTCTCTATGAAGCAGGATCCACCTGCTTCCCCTCATTAACTGCCTGAATCAGATCCTGCAACAAACCTGCCAACTGAGTCTCAAATGAATATCCCTTTCTAAATCTGTGTTGGTATTCGTGTAGGCGTATCCATTTGCTGTTGTTCATAACATTTACTACATATTGTACAATCAATCTCTCCATCACCTTTCTTGTGTTCAGTATAAGACTCACTGGCCTGTAACTACCTGGCTTCTCTCTATCCTCACCCTACTTATACACTGGGACCACTAATGCCTCACCTTCCATCCTTGCGGTAACCTACCCTCCTCCAGCGACCTACCAAACAACACCTCCTGATATCTAACCAACTCCTTTCCTCCAAACTTGAGTGCACCATTTCCTTTACCATCTGGTCCCACTGCCTTACTGCTCCTCAATTTCTTAACCACCCTTACTATATCACAACCTTTCACACAAAACATGTTATTTACCCCATTGACTCCTATAGATGATCTAATCCAGTTCTTTACTTCATACACTCACGTGTATTGTGCCTGCAACAGTTCAGCCTTTTCCCTGTCATCTGGCTATTTTAATTATTGTTTGAATAAATGATTTACAGTAGTTCGAATTTACGGTAGCCGTTTTTTTAGTTTTGTATTAATGTCACTGACTTGGTTAATCAAAAGCGATAAGTAAAAAGAAATTTACTTTTGGCCAGTAATATAACTTACAGAAAACTTTGATTGTGATTTTTAGGTGTAAAGTTAGGCCTAGTCATTTAATAGTTTATCGTACCTCGATTCGTCGTGTGTCCACAGGGTATGGTTTATCCTTTTACTATCACATTAGTGTTGTACTTAGGCCCTAAGTTTTATTTTTATTTATTTGCATTCATAAAGTTAATACATATGTACATACGTACCCATACATTCACCCACAGTGACACACACACACGCATACTCATTATATATCTGCCTAATGAAATAATCTGCTATACTGTACAATATACAAGAGAAAATGTGTAATAAAAATAGTATGAATTGACCAAGTACACTGATACAGTATAATAACATATATACTATAGACATACACAGTAGCCTATTCCATAGAGTATAAAAATTTCCAAAAATTGAATTGGTGAGGTTCTACACAACTTGTGGATACTTATGATTTTTTATCTTAAGAATATTGAAATGCATATTAAGAGTGGTGTATATAAACCAAATGATGGGAACAGCATCAACATGACAGTTTTAAGTTCCTTTTGAACAAGTATGTGTGGAAATGTTTTTGTTATATCTTTGGTTATATTATAATAAACATTTACCTATTCACAAAATAAAACGAGACTTTACCAAATATGCGGCCGCAGTCTGGGACCCATGTCTAAAAGGGGAAGTGGGGGAGATTAAGAAGTTACAGAGAAGGGCTGCTAGATGGGTAACAGTTAAGTAGAGGACACAGGGAGACAGAGAGGAAAAATGCAGGTCATCGGTAATGGTTAAAGCTCTGGAGGGGGGGGGGGAGGTGCACACTGCATGAGAGGAGGAAAGTGGAATGGTTGGTAAGGATGTTCAAGGTGGTGAGGGGTGTGAGAGGGTGGGCCCAACTTGGAAACAAGATACAGAGATGAATTTTCATGGGAAGAGATCATGAGTGGATAATGTAGAGGGTTGGAAAAGGGACGGAGAGAGGGAAAAACACCACGATAGCAAGAACGGTAAAGGAGTGAAATTAGTTGGGAAGAGGTGTAGTGAAGGTGACAGGAGCAAGGGAGTTTAAGGAAAGGTTGATGTTGGAAAGAGATTGATGAAGTTGGCGTGGGTGTTACTTTGCCACCAGGCAGTAGCCCAATTGCAAGCAAGTAATTCAATTCAATAAATTACTTAAATGCAAGTAAAATGGTACACTAGGCCTACAAGGCATGTCAGTCTGTCTGTTTTTCAACACTGCAACTTGCTGCTTAACTTGCTTAAGTAATCCCAGTGGTTTGCTACATTGAGACAAATAAATTTGCAGAATACAAAGGAAAATCTAATTTAATTTTATAAAGAAGCATTATTTTTTAGTGAAGTATGAAAAAATAGACAAAACATCGGCTTGTTACGAAGTTTGTAAAACTTGTATGTAGTATCCTGCAACAGTGGGACAGAATAAAAACTGTTTAAACTTTGATGTGAAAAAAATATAAAAGACATTGTAATCGTATCCTACATATATTCAGCATTTTATGAAATTCATCAGTGAGTCCACCAGTGGTTGAAGCACCGATGCACACTGGTTGAGGCTATTATCAAACATCAGGTTGACTGGATTTTTTTTAATTTTCTGTTACAAATTAAATGGGGTGAATCTATTAATGTTATGTAACATGATACAGTGATAGAAATCCAAACTGAACATTTTAGTAGCATAAATGATGTTAATTATAGTTTATAATTGAAATGTACAAATTAACTTTTTGAAGTAGGTTCATATTTCTTAATACAAGAATTTTCCATGCTAAAAAATATGGTAAGTTTGCTTTCTTTGACTTCAGATTCCAAAATTATTTAAGTTATTTCAAATGTTTTTTGAGAGATTGTGTTCAAAAATTTACCGGTGGAAATTCCGGTGCACATCCACCAGACACCTGATTTACAGGTCAGTTGAACTGTTGGATCCATTGATTCAACCGGTTGAGAGCAAAATGGTCATTTATGAACATCCAATGTACACCTGTGGATATACGGGCGAATTTCTGAATTCTCAGATTGTAAAGGAAAAAAAATTACATGGATGTCTACAAAAAAAAACATCAGTAGAAGCATTGTCAAGGAAATTTACGATATGACATATACCACTGAGCTGAGATGCTCCTTTACATGTTTTTGCTCATTGGATTTTTTTTTCCTTTTTGACATTGATGTAGTGTTGTAGAAACTTTATATTAATCTAGGAAAATCCAAAGTTACTGGTGCATGTAAAATAAACATACAGTAAACGCCCAGTTATCCAAAGTAATTAAGGCAGGACAATGCTGCAGATGATTTAGAAACACTGATAATCTGCATTACTGATTTGTGCAACGTAAGTAAGTCAAACATTAAATGTAGCAATATCACTAACCTTATAAAATTGTATTTCTTAGAGGAGCTTGTAAAACCAAGACTCTCCTGAAATTGGTTCCTTTAAAATTGAATTTTTATGTTACCTACGTATGTTACGTATTTTTAAACTAACGTTTTAAGGTGGCACAGTAAATCTCCAAAGCTGATTACCTAAACACAGGTGATGGTATTTAACTGTACTTCCTTAGTGATTGTAGGATTAGATTTTTGGGGTGGACCCAGGGGTTGATCCAAAGGGGGAGGGGTGGTAGGGACAATCACCGCCCCCTCCCCCCCAATACCCCATAAAATTAAATATGTCGAATGTAAAGAGCTTGGTGAAGTTGGTGGTCATTTCGGAATGACATTATTAATTTATAAGGATAAATGACATGTTTCAGCACTACCCTTGTTAATAAATTGATTGCTCCCTCCTCCCCCCCTCCCCCTAAAAAAACTCATTGCGAGATCCATACCTGGGTAGACCCTTGTGTTCTAATAGTAACATTTTTACATACGTACAGGGTTCGTAGGGTCCTTTGAAGTCCTTTAAAAGTCCTTAATTGCTAACAGAAAATTAAGATTTTTTTTTCTGCTCTTGAGACATGGAGCATTTTTATGCCCCTGAGACAAAGAACCACTTTTATGCTCCTGAGACAAAAAAAAATATTTTTACTACAAATTCATACGTTAAAATATAGTGTGTGTAAGGTACGTGAGGGCGTGAGATACTGGAGTAAATAAAGTATTCATACTTAGTGTTGGTAATATGTAGATGATTGCAAAATGTGTTTTACTTTCACTAGTTTTGGTTCATATGTGTTGCATTATGCATTGATAAACGTGCTAGAGTTCACCGATATTTGTGGCATGCAGTACCTAATAACTTTGGATGTCTTATGTATCTACAGAAGTTTTTTGTGTACCGTATGAGAATCAGGCAAAGCTTTAGCAATCAACACACTGCACCGTGTATTAACAGTTACCAGCGCTAGCAGACTAATATTTGTTTAACGTTGTTGATACGTGGTAACTTAACCATTTTTAGGCAATTCTTGTGTTTTTATCGTCCATTAAGTTTTATTTATGTTGTAAAAAGTTCTTCAGTCCCTACAAAAGTCCTTAAATATATTTAGAAAAGTCCTTAGGAGTTTTTTTTCATTATACTAAGGAAGTACAAACCATGATTTAATTGCATCTTAAAATGTTAGGTTATGTAGAGAAGAAATGGTAGAGCTACCTTAAAAAAGCATTTCAGTAGTGAAGTTACCAGAGAAAATAGTAAGTTACTAAAAATCACATCTGAAGCTGGATTCAGGTGGGATGACATTATTTTTGCCAAGAGAGCAGTGTTATAAATAAATGTGAGGTGCAGGGACACTGGGTCAGATTTGGAGGGGTAGGGACACAAGTTGTGGATCTAGACTTTTTTTTAGGGAAAGGGTGATCTAAACATAATTTTTCTGGTGCCTAAAGGTAACCAGAAGTGGGCCGAGTCCCAGTGTCCTCCCTAGGAAAAGTTTTGTTTTCAAGATGCAAAATGATGCTAATTAAGCAGTTAGGACTCCTAAACATTGGATGTGCAACAGGCAGGAATTGTAATTTTTTCATAGACGTAATTTATAATTTTACATTTTGAATTTAAATGAATCATAAAATTAGTTATGTGGCAATATTTCAAAGCTAAGAGTGCAATTGTTTATCGTGTGATTTGTTTTCAGTTCCTGGTAGTCAGCTTGGATTTTCGCATTTGGGAATCATGCTGGACTATTTTGTTGGTTGGTGGATATTCTCGGGATCTCCATTTTTCCTTGCTAGCACTGCTCCATATTTACCTCGTTCCACCTCGTTAACACTTAAGACCTTGTGGTTAAGATCTGTCCAACCTCTTTACCTACTTCAGTATACTAAGTAATTATTTCGTGAGAATGCTAATCACTGGAATTTACAACAGAACTAGAAACAAATATGGGGATTTTTTTACAGTGAAATGCCGCTTATGTAAGCAAATAATTTATGATGTTAATTATGGCATCAGTGACACTAGGTCCCTACACTTTATATAGCCTACATCTTCCCTCAAAATACAAACCGCTAATTCCGGCGAACGTCTGAGGTTTTCGGACAGGTGCGGTTAAGAAAATAATATTTCAATATGATATATTGCAGTAAAAAGATTGGAAAGGTTTTAATTTACTATTCTGTACCAGTATATTAGTATTGAATAGCAAAATAAAACCCATTCATTGTTTTTTACTTTACGACACCAGTTTAAAATAATATGTTTTAAAATGTACTGTGCCTGAAGATTTGTCTACTGTAATTTACATTGTTTTAATTTGCAGAGTAGATGGGTTTACTTACTTACTTTTTATTTTACTTTTTTTGTTTGTTAATTTTTTTTATATATGTTTGTTTTATGTTGAGCCGATTAACTGGCCCAATTTACTCTATCGGGCTGAAGGCTTTAATAAACAAACACTCAGAAGGCATAACCCCACGGCTAAGCTCGCACAAACAGGGCAAGACTCGAGCAAAATCCTACCTATTCTTAAAGATGTAGGCTGCAAGGTTTGTCAACAACATTCTTGAACAAAGAAAACTCGGGCAAAATCACTGATCACCCAATAAATTCAGGTACTTTTAAAATTTACAAGCCTTTACAATGCAATGCATACATCCAATAGGGCTTCGTGCAAAATGCGCACAGTTCTAATTTACACACTCTCAAATCGTCGATCGCCCACCACAAAAACAATTAAGGGCCCAATGCTTATTATTAGTACAATTTGACACATTGATTTTTCCGCCACAACACCTTAACTACTCTCAGAACATTCATACACATATAGTCTCCAGTAATTTTCGGGAAATCTAAAATCTCCTTTTCCGAGGGCGACATTAAATTTTCACAAGCTCATCAGCCTGTGCAAATCCAGGTACATTAGCATTTGCTGTTACTCGGCTCTCCCGGTCTCGCTTAAGGCCCCGCTTGACATTAAAGGAAGCTAAATGTTTGCCATTTTCCCAAGTTCAGTGGACCTTCACGGCGATAAATGCAACGGCACAGAAACAGTCGGGAGAGACTCACCCATATCTTGATGTTCCACCATCAGCTTAAGTGGACTCACCACACAAGCAGCAATGTTCCTTGGTAATGCTCCTGCCCACTTTACCAAGCGGTGCAGAGAACCCACATGAAGTCTCGGATACCATCCGGCGGCACTCGTTAATCCGCCATTTCACACAGTGAGGAGGGCTTCCCAGTCAAGACCACTCCTCGTCCACGCCAGACACAAGAGTGAGCTCTCTTGCTCGAGCGGCCGCCAGCTCAGCTTGCCGACGCACACGCCCCTACCACCAGTCGACGGAACCAGACCACCCCCTCCCCTCCCGGGCCTACCCCTCCATGGCCAGTTGAGTAGGAAGTCCGAAGAGGAAAGGAAATGTCCCGGCACAGTCAACTGGGGCTTCCACTATTAATCACCCTAGCCGAGATCCTCGAGACCTCGGGAAAACCAAGGATAAACTCTCTACATACCCCAAAATACAACCTGGACTCCGGAATCATCTTAATTACCCCTAATAGAAAGCCCCTTAAGAGCTTCCACCTCCTTCAGGACAAGCCCCTAATTAAGGGTGATCGCTCAATTCTACTGTTCAATAGCAGTTTCAAATTAAAAAATTTATAAATGCTTCAGTATAGAAAATTAAACGTATTTGGATTTATTTCGCTTCAGAACATCAACAAATTATTTAAAAACCGATTATTTACAGTGCCTCTTTCCTACCATGCATAAGTATTATGTTAAAACAGCGCCTTAATTTTCTTCTATAAGAAAATACAAATGTTATTTTTATGTAATTAATTAAAACTTATTGCATATTTACGTCAGTATTGCAAATTGAGTTAATACTACATAAAACCACATTCACTTTGACGGTATGTATCTACGTAACATTTCACAACACAATAGGTTTGTTTTACTCGCGCTTGACCCAGCGTCTCTTGCGTCTCCCTGGAGTTGGTGGAGTTGGAATAATGTTGACCCAGGTCAGAGGGAGTTGTACTCTTAAAGGGCGAAGGAAAGCGCTTTACTGCGTGCGTGCATTTGTTTTTGTGATAGCCGAACTAGCAGAAGTTATCGAGAATGAAT
>PNEQ01105268.1:0-11484 GCA_003012365.1 Medauroidea extradentata
TGTTTTTCACTAAGGGATGATAATCATCAAGGATGGTAACATTCGTGCGCGACGTGACAGTCGTATCTGTTGTGTGTCAGTGACCTACATTTCAAGGGTGGGCTAGGCGAGAGAGGGGAACAAAGGAATGCAGGGGCGCTTGAGCAGCTGGCAGCGGAGCGCCGGGCGGGCAGGAAACAGCGTTGCCAGATGGCTTTAGTGCGCGCTGCGCCGAGTTCCTTGGGTATGTTTAAATATTGTACTATGTAAAATTTTTTAGTACTAAGTACATATAGTGTAAAATAAAATTCAATTAACAGTTTATGTATATGTACACCATGTTTTTGTAGTACTTTCGGTACTTAAATACAAATATACCTAATTTGTTTACAAACAAAAAAAAAAATTATGTTTTATCCGAACAATTCAGAAAACCGAACCGGTTCGTCCCCCGACTAGTTCGGATAAGCGAGGGAAGAGAGTACTGTATTTTCGTATGTTTGTATCTACATGATCAATGTGAATTTTTTTGTTCATTTGCACCAAACTGAGGAAAGTAGTCTTATTATTAAGCTTGTACTTTCTCGATCCATGCACACATCTTTCGCTGATTAGTGTGCAAGTGAGTTTATTTCAAAAATAAAACTGTAATTTTTTAAATGGGGTCATTTACCTTGAGATTTTCATCTCGACAAAGGATCGAAAAAAATATTACGTTAAGAGCGGCATTGGCATGCCTATTAAATGTCCTATCATCTCTACGCACAAGCCACTGTACCAGCGAGCACATTTTCTGTCATACGAACAGCTTTTTTAATTAGACTCAAATGAATCTGTAATTTGTTTTCATGTAATTAACTAAATTTTTAGTTACAAAGGCATCAGAATGGAGATATTTTTTTACAAATTTGAAAGTTAAAATACTACTGTATTTATAGCACGCTAGCTGTTTTGGAAACATCCCGTTACAACTAAATTTTTTTTTTGGTTGGTGAACATATCGTGAACACATTTAATTGTTTCTGAAACATTTATTAAACATAACGTAATACAGATTAAATACAACAAGTTCTTCACGTAAAAAATATAAACAAAATTTGTTTTATTTTACTAGAAATTATTTAATTTGGAAATAAATTTTTAAAATATTAGAATGTTTGTAAATCATTGTCAAAACTTCTAAATGTAAGTTAAACTCATCATATCTCATAAATGTGTGTTTAAATGGACAGTATATAACAATTGCATATTTTCTAAGTAGGCCGGTTTACAAAAGGTATCTATTGATTGTACGTCCAATATTCTTTGGATTTTTTAGCATTAAGATCAAAAATGTCAAGTTATTCAATTCCGTACAGTAGAAATGGTTTTCGTTAATACCGACTGCAGTTTACAGGGGAAAAAATTTTCTATCCATCAAAATGGTTCATTATTCATGTCAACTTATTATTTTTATTTTTGAGTTATTTTAATATTTAGAAACTATATTTATGGTAATAAACATTAATTTCAGTTTTACTTTATTGTGCTACGTAATACAATTCCTTGGAAAAGAATAAATTTTACACAGAAGTAACTTGTCTAAATACGTAGTTTTTTTTGTATGTGATATGTTTGTAAAAAATACAGTGTTAACGAAAGATTGTTATAAATTTAAGGTATTCCTAGTAACTATTATTAATCATGTCCGTATAGGAATTACAGTTGTTCTTTTCGTGAAAATTGGTTTTGTGTCCTTGAAATTCTGGAAATGTTCTCGAATTTAAAAATCAGATTTGTGTGGCCACCATGAATTATAATTTATGTTATATAATATATATAATTATTTGATAAATGTATAATTATGGTTGTGCCAATATTCTAAATTGTTGAAAAAGAGATTTTACATGGAGTTTTATGTTTTGCACCCGCTATAATTCTTATAATTTTTTTCTGTAATACAAAAATTTTTCTGCAGTATGAAGAGCTGCCCTATAAAATTGTTGTAATAAACGGAATCGTTTACACATCTCACGAGTACAAATAGGAAGAACACTTGTAAATCAAGAACTCTCCTTCTGAATTTACTTCCTTTTATTACATCTTTACTACCGTTCGCGCACACAGTTACATGGCAGCCAAATTCCTAATTCTAACTACTCTAGTCAAAAAAGGTTAATACACACACTCACATTAATTCAGGACATTTACAACATAACAGTTTTTACGCAACAGATAAAAATAAACTGAGGATTAAAAAAACCTGAACATTAATAATAGCCAACAAAAATTAGGTCATATTTTAGGATAGACTATATTGGCATAATAAAGAGAAAGTACAGTAGCATCCTAGCATACCTTTTTTTATAGAATATACAGCAAAACATAAGGAACTTAATTTTATACTGAGCATTTGAGTGTGTTGTCTCCAATTTAAATTTTGATCAATGATTACACCTAGTAGTTTTGTGTTATTGGTTGCTGAAAATATATTTTGTACATTTTATTGTAGTTGATAAGCGAAGTTTACGAAAAAAAAAAATAATTTAATTATTTTGGTAAGATATACTGTATATTTTAAATCTAAAGTAAAGTGTTACTAGTAATTTTAGAGTTATAGAAATGAGCCACATTAATATTTGAAACCAATTTTTTATAAGATTTATTTTTCAGTTTAAATATAACAATATTGACAGTTGACACAAGACATGTTAGTTGTGTAATCAGTGAGTAACGTCTTAGCACCTTTCATTTGTAAGGAAATTCAATATTTTCACTGTTACCCAATTTTGTTTCCCCAAAGGAAAAACATTACAGTGATCTACATTTGTGAGCTTCAGTTTTCTAACATCAGCTATACACAGGACGCATGTTCTGAGTGTGTTGTTAGAAAAAGAAGTGGGATAGCGGGGATTTTCTTACGTAGCAATTCTTACTTTGCCAGTAATTGCAGACTGTCTTAGCATTTACATAAAATTTTTCTTTTGATATTTCATGTGTTACGTAAAAATTGTTCAAATACCGGCAGTTTCAAGATATAAACGCGAAAAGAAAAAAATACATATAATTTGAGACTGCTTACTGATAAGAATATGTGTACAGTTTTGATAAAATTCACAAAAATATTTCTTTCAATATGGCATTATGCTAAAAATGCATAAATTAAAAATATTCAAAGTTTTGAAAATATGAACACAGGATAAACGAAATACTCAAATGTCAAGTCAGCTTACTAAGTAATATTCAGTAGAACCATGTTATAACGTTTTTCAAGGAACCTGTGAAAAAAGTGTTACATATATGCAGGAAAATGTTATAAGCAGAAATCAATATTTTTACACCAATAAATGGATATTACACTAAAGTAACTTTGATAGTTTATGTACAGTAAATAAGCCTATAATAAGATTAAATGAGACTATAGTTACTGTGCTGTCAGAAACATGATGAATACATACATATTAGGTGTTATAATAGAGGCTTCCCACTTGTCTTCTGTAGGTTCATGACCGTCATGTTTAGGATTACTGTCTTTAATATCACTGTAATGTACACTTTTGATAATTTCCCAGACAATAATTTTTTTTTTTTTTTTTTTTTTTTTTTAGTCTACAGCTTAATTATTTTATTTAAAATGATACAATTAAGAAATATTTTACCTGAGTTTTGGTCAATGTCTGAGAAAACAGTGATGTATGCAGGAAATGAAAATTCCATTGTTTTTATATGCAGGAAAATGTTATAACAGGGTTTTACTGTATGTGTACCCAGTTTGATGAAATTAGTAGAAATTCTGAAAATTGTCAAATTAAGTTAAGTATAGAAAAATTACAGCATTAAAAAGTATGTGACTCGGTGGCGGCTCACAGGTACGAAATTGGTGAAGCTTTGGAGCATTTGATAAAGGTACTTTGGTCTGCCCTCCCCCCCCCCCCCTCCCACCTTTAAATATAGTAAAGGGTGTGGTGGTTCTCCCCTGGGAAAATTTTGATTTCTGGGTGCAAATTGGTGCTATTTAAACAATTTTCATATCTGATCATAAAATATACTGCTGGTATTAATTTTAATATTTTTATAATAAAATTTTATTGGCCCAAGAGTTTAACAAAGATACCTTTATCAAGCCTGGAGGTGTGTTCACTCAAAATCAGTATTACTTCAGTACCAAGAAAGTCATAACTTGCATTACAATTCACAAACATAAAATATTATTTCCATTAAGTAAACAAATGTTGAATAGGGTGGGTACCCGAAGGCAGGTGTCGTACCCCTAGTACAGGCTTCTGCCTGGGCGTCTGTCAGTATCTGCATGATGTCGAGGATCACGTGGAATAAGGCTCTACGATGGAGCAAGAGACAGAATGAGAAATATATGGAGAACTGGAGATCCCGAGAAATCCTGCCGGCCAACGACAATGTTCGCCATGTTCCCCACGTGTGTAATATCGGGGACTGTCTGACCGGGGATCAAACCTGGTTTGCCTTAGTGGGAGCCAAGTGGTCCGACCACTCTTGACACCTTGTTTGTCCCACACTAAACATTCAGTACAAAACATGAGAAAATATATTTATTAAAACCGAAATTAAATTCTATGAGACTATTTCCAAACTCGTTCATAATTTCTCGCCCTACATACCTGTCATAGGTACGTTCGCCTCAATGTTGAACTGAAAGTGAATATTTATTTATTAGCATCGTCTAAACACATCCTAAGCCTAATTGTAATAAATCTGTAGAAACAAAATCTAAACACTTGTTTTACGTATGAATTTTCGCTTCACACTTTAGTGATACTTCACGTGCCAATGGAAACGTTCTGCAATGTTAACTACCTACACCGCGATATAAATATAAACTGAACACTTTAGTATCATATGTAATAGTAAATATAGTTTATAATTAAAATGTTTGAATTAATTAAATAACGTATTTTTGAGTACCTACATACTTCAAATTAATAAAAACAATTTTTCGTGCAAAAAATATGGTAAGTTTGCTTTCTTTTTGACCTCTCATCTCCTAATTATTTAATTTACTTCAAACTTTTTCTTTTGCGAGATTGTGTTCAAAAATTCACGCGTGGAAATTCCGGTGAACATCCACTAGACTCGCCAGATTTTCAGGTTGGTTGACCCGGTGGATACGTAGATTAAATCAGCTGAGCGCAAAAGTACAATTTACCAACTTTTGGTGTACACTGGTGGATGCACCGGTGAATTTCCGATTTCTCGAAAATTTCGCGTTGTGGTATAACACTTTTACCCAGACATTGGTTTCGGAAAATAGGTTTCCAAAACTAAACTTAGAGACGACGGCATAAACATACTAAATGTCCTAAACAGAAAAATAATTAGCCTAGCATGTATAAGCAGCACAAGAATATTATTTATACATGCTTGTAAGAAAAATGTATTTGGACACGCTTCTTTCCCCCCCCCCCCCTTTTTCCAAATAAGCAAATCCTGCCTGAACCATGCACCACTGTTGCAATTCATGGTCTTTAATTTTATACCTTACTTTTGGTTGTTCTTACGTCCATTTAACTCTGTAGAACATTATTTAGAATTTTATTGCTTTTTAATTTGATAATTTGTGTAAGAATAAAGATGTAAATTACATGTTTTATGAAAATGTTTGTGTGCATAGAACGAAACTTTAGAAATCCGTAGTGTTAAAATGTGTTCACATATTTCTGTACAGTGACAGAGAAGGATTGTTAGTTACAGTACCGTATTTACTCGTGTATAAGACAAAAATTATTTTTGTTTCTTCAGAACTTTGTAGGAGGGGAGCGTAACTATAGGTGATTCGGAATAAAGTGAGCACTTAAAAAACCCCTGATAATTTCTATTTTCTGCCAGTTTATATCTTTCCGCCGAATGTAAACATAAATATTGCCATGTGCTTTTATTTTCATAAGGTCATGCAATGTTTACAATTACATTAAACTGCTTCGATAAATTTTATTTACAATATCTTCTCAGACTGAATATAAGATGTAATAAAAGTAATCTTAGTTATTAATACCTGCGAGTTAACGTTTTATAATACTGGTTTCAGTCAATTGACGAATTGTTACAACACGCACTATTGCCGTTATGAATCTCGTAAATGCGGACATATGTTATTTGAATTTGTAACTCAAAACCGCCACTAAAAAAACACATAACACACGCAATTCAAGAATTCAAGTTTTGTTCAGTTCTACTGCCACGAACGACGACGATGCATACTTTTGTATGTGTATATATGCAAAACGGCCAAACACACGCAAATAATGAAACTTGGCGAAGCGGCGAAAAAATGGTATAAACCTAACTCTGATGCAGACTTGGGATTAACGATCAAAAAAATTAACTATTAAAATTAGTAGTTAAAAATTCGGGTAACTTTTTAACTTTTGAAACTAACCCGTTATAAACTTTTAATCGTTAAAATTATTGGCTAGCGATTAAAAAGTAACGAGTTAGTTTCTGCAAACCAATGAATGCACTAGAAAATAAAGGATGACTTGAAAAGTGGCAGAGCTTCAGTGTGTTGTGGGATACTATACCTATCTTCATGGATATCGCAACCGAACATAACCTTCATTTAGCTGTTTGGTTTCACGTGTCCTGGAGGAGATGTATGCCAAGAAAATTTATTATTTGTTTGGAATTTGCCGCATTTTCAGGAGAACATTGATCTTATACATTTGTGTATCTTAACCATGATATTGAAACTAATATTTTTTACCCTTGTGTGCAAGTCTATAGCATAAAAAATTTTTGGTTTCTGCCATCACCAACTAACAAATCAGCATGTTTGTAAACAAGCTTTGTTTCCCACAGTACTCTCCCCCTGCGGTGTGATGTCAGATGGCGTGTACTTCAAGTCGTTCATTAGATGGCTTCAGAGTCCGACACAGACACACAATAATATCAAAAATAGCATTTTCGGTTTATGCACCGAGCACTACACAAATGACACCTAACACTAGCTATATGATGCAAGCTAAGTCAAACGTACATGTTACAGTAGGTGGCGCCACAATCGCGTTTGTCTCGACCAGCAGATCAATAACATAGCAAACAATTTTTTTTCTTGGAAACGAAGGAACGTAAGAGTGTGATTTACTTTGTTGGTCTGGTGCAGAGCACAGACTTTGTAAACATTACTTTAATTTCTTATTTGAATGGTTTTTATTTCTAACTTTTACTATGTCATAGTGGCTGGGAATTCTTCTTTTTTCAGAAAGTGAAAGAAATAGCAATATTTTTTATGGTTTTCAAGGAATTGTAAAGAATTTCTTCGTAGTTGGTCATGCGTGTGTAGCGTTTCATTTTTCTCCATACAAATATTTTTGGACAAAATAATTTTTAACTTTAATCAATTAATTTTTTAAGGCATTAACTTCAACTATAATCCGTTAGATTTTTTTTTCTAACTTTCCCAAGTCTGCTCTGATGCCACCTGTCGGAGGAATTTTAAACTGTCTGATACATGGAGCAAACAGTAACGTGCAAGATGACTTGAGGCTGGCGATAGTGTCACATTCTTCTGGTGCCAATTATGTGTAATTGTACTGTTAGTAGAAATGTCAATAAGATCATAAATAAATATTTTGAAGTGTATTAAATGTAGAGGAGTCGATTTCATCTTATGTTCTTTCATTAATGTTGTGTTCAAATAGGAAAATGAAAATACACGAAACTACATGCGATGAATCGCTACCAACCATACAAGCAGTAAAGTATCTCTTGTTAATGGTGGCTTATATGCTGTAACGGCTAGTGATTTTTTTCACAAAGGTTTAGTGCTCACTTTATACCGAATGACCTATATCAGGCTAGCTGCTGGCAGCCCACACTGTGACATGCGGTTGTTACGCTATTTTTCAATGTAAACATTTTTGGAGATGCATGTGGTCATGTGTGGTGTTTGTATTGCTGTTGTGTTGAGACTATACCGATGACCTTGACTACTTCCGTTCTCTACCTCCCTAGCTTATCACCAACAATTTTTTCTTATGTATCAAAAAAAGTATCTGCCTGCCCAGGTTGTTTGACATTCTTTTATAGTAATCCACGTTACAGTAATAATTTCCCCACTACCTTCCTCTATTAACTTGATGCAATAATTATGTACAATGCAGTATTTATTGACGCCTCTCTTACTTGTAGAAATGATAGTGTACCAATTTATTCACGTTGCTTGTGATTAATGACTTATTACCCCTCCTCCCCGGACACCCCTCGATAACACGAATATATCGTAACTCAGACAGCTTCTCCTCCCTTTTAGTCAGAGTTATTGCGGGTTCACTGTACTGTTCATGGGTGATGCTTTAACATAATTGTTTTTATGGATGGTTAGATGGATTTTCCGATTTTAAGAAATTTATGATTACGCGAATAAAGTCCAGAGGTCCTTTGATGCAGGTTTGATTGTAATACTGACTCATTTATTGTAAGAATGATTCCAGTCAGCAGCAACGAATATTTGACATCAACTAAATTTAATCCCTGAGAATTTTTTTTCATGTAGCTGAATATCACATTTTGTTCATTCAGTTTTGATTTTAAAGATAACAAATGCTTTGTTTGCAGAGAGATGTTAAGTCAGAGTTACACATTTATTTCAGTTTACTGAAACAATGTGTTAGTTTATTTAGTTGGACCACTTAAATATTTTTTAATGAAGTTAGCATAAAGTTATATAATTTTAATGCTGTAATTTTCCTGGAGATGAATTTGGAACTACTACATTATTAAATGTCATTTTTATTAATGTTTCCTCTTTGATTTCTAGTGTTTGTGTTTTTGTATTGTGAATGTACATACATGTGTACAACCAATTTCCAATTCCTACATGATAAAATACTGTTTTATAACACTACACACCTCTACAGTAACATATTTTGAAACAGTCCCCAAGGCAAACAGCCTACAACAATACACCCACACTCATCATACACATAAGTTAACAATTTAATATTCCGAGTTTTACGTGTATATACACACATTTAAGGGTCATAATAGGCCACGATATACAGTATACTATATAATATTGGCATCACTCGCCACATAAAATTTGACTTTCCACTTTTTTTGGAAATTCTGTGAAGAAAAGTAAGAAGTTTGTGATGGGAACATGCGTGTGTCGGGTATTTAACTAAAAACATTACCAGCATTTAGATTTACTGTTAAATAACATGTGTACTTAATGCCGAGACTTAAAACAACATCTAACATGTAAAAAAACGTCTCCGTAAATGTAAGAAATCCAGAAATTTTCAAACAGGATGAGAACACTCTGTGATTGGCTTGACGTCACTAGGCGAAATTCGCTTGGCGGGAAGCCACGTTTTCCTAGTCGTGGCAAGGCCAGTTACGTTGTTTATGGTGTCGGTATATTACTTTAGGAGTTACAAAACTACTTGAAGCCACAACACGTTCGTGTTGAAGCCTTTAAGCGTGTAGTACGGTGGATATTATCGTGGTGGTGAATTGTGTTACAGAATATGCGTTTAATACAAACAAATACGTGTAGCTAATGGTTTGCAGCCTTTATAGCCTAATTGTTTCTCAGATATCGCCTGAATATCAACTGAAATGCGATTGTGGCGTGAGATTCACACTAAAATATTAGTCGTTCCTGGAAATAGGATATATGAAATAATAAACGTAAAAAAAGTGAGGAGTGCAATGCAATGGTTCGTTGCTATGTGCTTGGTCGTAACCACGGCCGAACCACGCTTACATTTTAAAAAATATATTTTTACCAACTACGAACGTTTACTCAAACTTATAATATCTCCTAATTGTACGCATTTGTAGTATAAATTGATGGGAACTGAATAGTAAACAATATCTGCTAGCCTTTACAATGTTTAGATATAAAGTTAATACATTTTATTGTGTTCTGCTACCTACCGTGACTTCTGGAACTACTTGGGTTCTTCCACGCTGCTGCTATCTACCGGTAGACCTCGAACTATGCCAGGCTTCCCATAATGCATGAATGCTTTGTGCGAGTTATTTACTCTGACTAATATTTTAATGATTGCCTTTAAGTTAATATTTGTGTGTATATATTATTCTTTCTTCTGACTTACTATCGGCGTTTATAAAAGTAACCTGCTTGTATATCTTAAACGCCTCGAGTTTAAATAGCGCTTAGTTTGTGTTTAGGTCACTCAGATTACATTTCACAAAAGCAATTATTTGTAGAAATATAATGTATTGAACCTACGTCCAAAATATTATGTGCAAGCATTGAAGACAAAAATGTAAATTATTGTAGTGATGAATCGCAGTTTTGCCGAATAATTTATATCCACTGCTTTGCGAAATTTGTTACGTTTTCGTTCAGGAATAAATAACTTCCCGATTATTTTTAATTACGTATTAGAACACTTACGTGCTATATAAGATGTGAACATCTTTCGTTTTGCGCCAAGTCGAGATTACTTTAACTTTCTGTCATACTTCTCGCGATGTGCGCACGATTGCTATGGGCGGTAGGCAGCAAGCGGGCTGGAGTTTCGCCGGATGACGTCACAGCGGGCGCCATGCTGAAGTCAAGCGTTTCGGCGGGCTTTTTAAATTACGTTACGTTTTTTGCCGATTGTACTGGAATCAACGCATAGAAATTAAAAGTAAAATGTGGTTATTGCTTAAAAATGCCTGCGAAATTGAATTAAAAAATTAAAAAAAAATTGTGCATGTTCCCCATTCTAATTTATGTTGTGTTACAGTAGAGGCATGACAATTGAACTGTTATGTTCATTAATTAGGCCACATTCAGTCCAGCAGATTATAAATATAAAAAAATAACTGCACTGATTGCAGCTTAAATATATGTACATCATTAGTTACATTGTCATGTCTATACTGTAACACAAGGTAAATTAGATTTCCACTATAATTGCAAATTTCATACTTTCCTTCACTGATTTTCAAGAGAAAAAAAAAAAACCAATGTGGCAAGTGGTACCAACCGTTAAAAATAAGTTTGATGCTGCACTTTACTGCTGTGTAAGTGCTAAATTTGTTAAAACTGTGTTTACTGATTCCGTATTTCAATATCTGATATTAAATTAATGAGTTTGAGGTTGAAAAGTTAAGAAGGTGTACTAATTAATGTTACTATAGGCCATTCGGAATAAAGTGAGCACTAAAGATTTAACCTTTGAAAAAAATCACTAGCCGTTACTGCATATACATCACCACTAACAAGAGTTACTTTACTGCTTGTATGGTTGGTAGCGATTTATTGTACGTAGTTCCGTGTATTTTCCTATTTGAATACGACATTAGTGAAAGAACATATGACGAACTCGACCTGTCTGTATTTAATACACTTCAAAATATTTACTTATGATCTTATTGACATTCATACATACATTATAATTAGACTCGATTGGCGCAAGAATTATGTGACGCTATCGTCGACCTCGACTCGCCGTGGTCGATACAGCTTGCTCCGCGCTTCAGACAGTTCAAAACTCCACCAACAGGTGGCATCAGAGTTAGGTTCTCGCC
>PNEQ01105269.1:0-19192 GCA_003012365.1 Medauroidea extradentata
GTGGCAGGGACAAACTTAAGACTGCTTTTCGCATGGACAGCTATAGCTACTTATCCTTCTGCAGAATTAGTTCAACTAGCCGCTTGGACATTCTAACACTTGATGACTGAAGTACCAATCTTGTGTACAAAGAGGTTTTTCAATTAAAGTAAATATTATCAGTTACGAATAATACTCGCGAGCAAAGCCGCGGGGGACTACTAGTATAGTATAAATAATAGAACAAATATAATTAAACTGTTATGACTAGTGTTAGTGGAAGTCTGTGCAAACATAAAATTTACATTTCAAACTTCCTGTGTTGCTGTCAGTGAGAGAAGTGCCACACAATGGTGAATAAAGCAGTTGAACCCAAGATAGTGGTCGTGTAAGTTACTCTGTGTTGGCACTCGCAGTTTCCCAACCTTAGTTTGTGTTATTAGAGTCTACGTTGTCGCCTCAGCGCAAATAGTGGCCACCAGTGCTTGCTAACAGTATCGAATGATCACTGACATTACTGAAAACACTAAGCAGTGAAATCAGTGAGTATCGGAATGGGATGTAAAACCAAAACGACCAATATCATTTTGTGGTTACTCCCAGTTACTGAGGTACTTTCTAGGATAAATATGATTTTATAATGGTACTATTTTGAAATATTATAGTTTTTAACAGGGGGAAGTGCACACTGAAACATTATTACAAATGCTAGTAACTGGCCACATAGATTATTAAAAATTATACTTATCTTATATTCATGTTTATAATTTAAAATTCAATGTTTCTTGGTGTGTTCTAACTGTGCAAAAGAGTCTTACTTATTTTAAGAAAACTCTTAAAGAATATATTTCTGCAACGAATAATTTTTAATTTAGCGATGTAATTATGATGTTTAAAGAACGCATATCATAATGTGTATAAAGTTGACGTGCTACAGTGTGATGGCAGGGGGGATGAGGTGTACCCTAGAGCACACGTGGGTTTTGGCAGGAATTCGCCAATACCCGAAATGCCAGCTGCTCGTGTTTGATGATGGTCGCAGATCAACCGCCTGTGTGCCGATGCCACTCTGGATCCTCTGCATGTCTATGATTTGAAGGTAGAAACTGTGGAGGTGTTGGTTGGTGGGTCTAGCTCCCTAAGGGCCAAGAAGTAGCCATGGTAGGAATAACGTGTAACACGTAAATTCATTTACTGTGATTTACTATGGTTACTCAACACTGAACACATATGAACTGCATCACGTGCAGTAAAGAGGACCCTACTTACTGAGCCTGTGGGTGGCTAGAGCAGAAAGGCACGCGAACTACGCGACTATGAAAAAACACATTCGATTATGAAATTTACGTCCCTGGGCGAAATCAGCTTGCAGGATTCAGGGGGCTCTACTCCTGGATGAGAAACCACTGAATTAAGTTCTGGTAAAAAGAAATATTGAAGCTACGCTGTGATTAAGCAAACAAAAATGATGGTCCAGGAGCCGCACGTACGTGGCCTCTCCCTCTACATGCCACGAACAAGATTGACTTTGTGATGGCACCCACCCTCACTCGAGGCCAGGGTTGCCCACCAAAACGACACCTAGTGACCACTTTTGCATTTTAGGCAGGAAAGCTAAGTACAAAAACATTTTAAAAATTACGTAAAATGTAGATGAACCCTTTTGAACATTTACATAAATATGGTTAATGAAAACAGAACATAAATGCAAGTGAAGGTATATTATATATTGCCTTCCGCCCCAGATAGCTTGTTGAAGGTCTCTTAACGTCTGAGCTGGCATGTATTGTAGTGAAATGGCATATGAACACTTCTACGTTAATAAATAAAACACTAATTAGAACTTTGTTAAAATACACTTGGCGCCGGCTTCACATCTGTTATGTTGGCACTCTGGGCCATGCTCTGTAGTTCAGAGTCGTTTAGCACTTTAAATGGTAGAATTTAAAAACAATTGAGGTGTTTATGATTTGGCCAATTAAAATATCAGAAAATTACGAAGATTTCCATGGTGCATTCTGATTTGCTCACTCACCCCCGCACTGCGAGTTAGATAACACGTGGTTCGGCATTTGCGCACGTTGTGGTCAGAGATGTCACAATGCCCGATGAAACGACCAATGTCATCTTACAAGCAGGCCCCGGGCTTAGGTGCCTGGCACCCTGGGCAAATTGAAATTTATCGCCCCCCCCCCAGAAAAAAAAAACATGTAAAATTCACTATTGTGTATTTTTTCGATATATATACATTACACTGGAGTGATATGTTACTCTTACAATTTTAAAAATGTACAAGTTTTTCTCTTAGATTTTGCTTTAACAAATGAAAAATTCACTGAAATGTTATTTTACAATATAAAAAATAATAAAAATTGTTTTACTAACTTTTGCTAAGATCTTACTTGTTAGTGTGAGATACAATGCAATACACAACACAATTAAATGCAAGGTTTTTTCCTTGCTTTTGCTTTAGCGAATCTGTCTATGATTTCAGCAAAATTGGTTTTTAGTGTTATGTCCTTCTCGCAGCACATTAACATTAAAGCATTTAATTTACAGTCCACAAGTGTTGATCTTTTAGCATTTTTTACTCTGTTTAATACTGAAAATCCCCTTTCTGCTTAACAATTGGTAAATGGCAAAGTAAGGAAAATGCTTAAAGCAATTTCAAGGTTAGGGAAAGTATAGTTCAAACTGTTCAATGTTAAGTAAGCATACATTTATGGTAGTGTTTTCATTTCTTCCAGCTCTGTATACATTTTGAAATGACAGCACTAATTTCCAAAATCACCATTTATGTCATCTGGATAGTAGTATGATAATTTTACGGCCGTCTTCATCAGAAATTCACTTGGTGATTCTTGAGACACTAGAAGAGTCAAGACTTCAAAGCGATCACTTAGAAATTCATAGGCTTTCCTCCTCCGTTGCAAGTTAGCTATCAATTTTTAAATAATTTTAATAAAAACTCCAGTTCTGAAGACTGTTCTTCCATCAAGTGTAGTATTTTCTTGGGTTTCATCAGCGAATACTTTGCGTGTCCGTATCCTTTTGTAGCTTGGTGTTTCACACTCAGAAATTAAAAGAGCCGATTTTTCATAATTTTCGAATTCATTTTTTTTGCATTCAAAAATTTCTCCGAAGTTTCCAGCAGCTTAGTACCTGCTGCAAGATTGAGTGTTTGTTTTTGTAGATCTTTATTACATTTGTCAATTCTTTCCAAAATGTCATTCCACAATATAGACAGGAATACAGTCTCAAAACTACAAAATTTTAGTTGAAGACCTTGAGCTTCCAACCGAGCAGCAGGTTTCATGTTTGGATCTTCAGACAATTTTTTCAAACATTCTTGAATTTCTTTAAATCCCCGTACAAGCACATTTACAACATTTGCCCTGGCAGACCACCTGGCTTCGGATAGCGATTTTACAACAGGAGCATTTTTTTTCTTTCAAATGTTCATTTAAAATGCTCCACCTGTATGTTGACACTGAAAAAAAATTATAGAATTCTTGGAAGAAGCCAAAAAACATTAGTGCTTCAGTGCAGCATTCAACAGCTGCAGAACCTACAAGATTCAATGAATGAGCAGTGCATGGTACATATTCTGCTAATGGGTTGTGGTTTTTAATTCGAACTTGCAGCCCTGAATAGGAACCTGACATGTTTGCTGCGTTATCATAGCAAAACTGCAAAACTGTAAGTCCAATTCAAAATCTTAAAGACATTTCATTACTGCTTCTTCTAAACATTTAGACGAGTGCAAAATTTCAGGTAAAAGGGTAAGCAGACGTTCTTTTGGAACTGCCTCTGCCAAACAGACATAACGTAGAACTACTGCCAGCTGGTCAGTGTGAGAACAATCAGGAGTCGAGTCAACAATGAGGGCATAGTACCGAGCACTTTTGACTTTTTCGAGGATTTTCTGACGTACACACTCTGCCATAATTTGGATAAATTCGTTACAAGTTGCAGCAGATAAGTATGATACATTTCCTGGACCTTTATTTCCGTATTTCGCAATATGTTGTGCAAGGAATTGGTCATATTCAGTAATTAACTCAAGGCAACCTAGAAACAGGCCATTGGAAGTAGACCCGATACACTCATTATCCCCCTGGAAAGGTAAACCTCTAACTGAAAGAAATTTTACAACAGACACTACTCTTGTTAAGACATTTCGCCAGTATTGAAACTCTTCTTGACACTGTGTCGTTAAGAAGTTAACACTCGCCATCATTGTCTTTTGCATGTGAGAATGTTACATATATGATCACACGACTGTTCATGTTGTTCCACTAATTCATTACTGTGCTTCCAATCATTGAACCCAGTGGAAAAATTAGTTTTCTTGTTCCTTGGTTGAAACAAGGAGCATGGAACATAAAACACTTTCTCTGTTTTACGAGAGAACAACAACCAGTCTCTTACGAAATTATCACTGTTAGGCAGCGTACCTTTGAACATATTAACCGATAGAGTACGTTTGCAGTCATTATAAACACGCTCAGGCCCACTAAAATCTGCCAAAAGATTTTGTTTTGGAAGATTTTTAAGCACATTTTCAATTTGAAAAGGAATATCCAGATTCCATGTTGCAGGGTCTTCTAATAAAAAAGTGTTGGCTGGTACATCAGAAATATCACACTTTTTTTTAACTGATTTTCCTCCTTCAAACTTGTTTTCGTTTTGCCGCACCACTTTTTCTAAATTTAAGGGGTATTGATCCCTACCACCTTGGATTTATCTATTTCTTCTCAATAACTTCTGTTCCAGTCGATGTAGGTATCAAAATTTTTGTCACGACAAGGCATAGACACGAACTTAATCGATTTTCTGTAATTGCTGGAACCATAATATATTCATTATTTTGCAACGGGAAATAGCTGAAAAGGAAAAATTGCTTTATTTACGGGAGCGACTACATAGGCCATAACATTAACAGAAACAATGCCATATGGATTCCAAAAAGTGAATGAAACAATAAACTATGCCTTGTCAGCGTGAAAAAAGTAAAACAATGTGTCTATTCCCTGATTTATAAGAAAAATCGTGAAACCGATCTGACAGGGATCAATCCCCCTTAAACTAGCCGGTACCTCTCTTCTTCATTATTCAAATAAATATTGTTGGGTTGTTGTCCGTCTTCAGATGACGATGTTGCAGGATTCTGGTTCTCATTACAACAACTTGAAGTAGAGGCCGTAGAAGCTGGTGTAAAAAATTATTTTATTTTGGGCACTTTCTTTAATGCTTCTTGTTCATCGTTCTGTTTTTCGCAGCACGCTTACGAAACTCCGCACCACTTAACTTCTTATTCATAATGGAAAAACCCACTATAAATAATATAAGTTGAACGCAACCAATATTAACAAAAATCCCTATAATCACAAGTGTTTATAAAACTTGTGACACAAACACGAAACATTGATACATTACTCCCCGGGTTACCGCAGCAAACTGCGCTGCGCGCGATCGTACGGACGAAATAACTAACGATATTGCTAATAGTTTTAAAATTTCCCGCTTGATTTCGCAGCAGGCCACTGTCAGCTGTGGAAAGTGGAAACGAACGTGAGCGAAGATGCAAGCATAACTGGTGGACGAGATAATAGCCGATTTTTCTTTCTCTTTTTTCTCTTTAATGTTTTTTCTATGCAGTTGTGTAGTGGGTACGGGAACTGGGAAGCTAGGGCGGGATTAGAATGAGGGTGCAAGAAATACATAAAAAGGGTGAAATTTATCAAGCAATTTTTCTTTAATTCTTCTTGTGGGTTGCGCCCCTTCCAGATTGCCGCCCTGGGCAATTGCCCAGTCTGCCCAGTTATAACACTTGGCATGTTTACAAGGCACTTCTACATTTTGGTGATGGTGTTTGGTTGGTTTAGTGCGTAATTAATAGTCTTTGTATTATGGTGGTGATTGGCCAGATGTTTGTGAATGTAGCCTGCTCAGTTGACCTCGACAGTCGTGGGATGTCCTAGGGTGCATTCCGAAATCCGAAGGATCGCTGGCAATACTGGCTGTGCTGCTGCGGTCGCTGGCGTGCGTGCATGCAAATGGTCGCTAAGGAACATGTAGCATCAGGTACACGCCAAAGTAATTGTAAAAATGTATTAACATGTATAATTATTATTCGGAGTGTAATGCAGTGCTGTAAAAAAATTGTATTCATGTTTGTATAGTTTGGTTGTAAATTACATTTCACATTATGTAAAAAAAGTTAAACATATAAAGTGCCCAGAGCTGCATCGGAAATTTGCTGTAGTTATCGCGTAAATATAATAGGTGCCAGCCAGCTTACACGGTTGGCTCCCGAGCTAGCACGAGACTCGTTGGATCGTGGTCGACGGCCGGGCTAATTCCCTGTATCCGCTGCCGTGCACAGAACACTATTTAAGTAAGTGTTGGAACTTGTATGGGCCATTCCACGCCAAAACCTCAAGCAAGACAAGAACATTGAAGTTAGCTAGACTCTAATGTGGTCCAGTATGCCCACAAATTAAACATGATACTGATTATATGCAAAGACAAAAAGGCACTGAAGCATGACTCTGGGGTGAATGCTGATAAAGGCAAACGTAGGTCGCTAACATTAAGTTACCAGGATGCAGGTACATGAAATTAAGTATTCAACACATACACAATTCTTCAAGTCCACACATTTGTATAACCCTGAATGAGATGCGGTGATACACGAATGAAGCGGGCAAACGGCTGTAAGCACCGCACTGACTAACTCACTACAAAAAACACCCCTCGGCTGTTCAGAGTAATAATTTATGTGAAAAATCCTTTTGGGCGAAAGTCTCACTGGGAGATGGCATACTCGGCGGACGAAAAGACAAGCAAAAATATGTTCCGAGCTGAGACTTACACTATTGAAGACTATGTGAAAGGTTGCAAAAATTGTGGTCTGCCGAGCCGCGTGGTAGTGACTGTCCCATGGGTCCGATGGAAAGAGACTTCCGAGCTTTGGCGTGACAGGAGTAGCACAGGCCGCCAGGGTGCACCAAAACTGAAATTCCCGCCATGTGAAATGGGGTGAAATGATGGTTACAGATAATGCACGCGACTACAAAATAATAGTTATTTATAACAAAAAAAAATATATTCTTTGGCTTTCAACTGGGATCAAAGTCTTTATGAGGCCCTGCGGTTGAAAATATATCTGTGGTGTGATGTGACATAAAATATATACACACTATAGTTAGATGCTCAGGTTGTTCCAAAGATACATTACACTTTAGTATACTCCGATTTCAAGACGCAAGACACTAATCATCGATAATATATTTATCAAGTTTTCGCAGTACGCAGACACGACAGTTTGTGTCCGTCAGGGTGGTATTGGACTGGCTACAGGTGCTCGTGGCCTCGGCCTTATACCGATTGGCCAGAAGGGTCTGTCACAATGAGCCTGGGTGTAACTGGAACGACAGGCGAGGCAACAAGGGCGCGAGGGTAGTGCCGGACGGCATTACATTGTAACAATTTAATGTGCATAGTTAAAGAGTTATTGCTCTTTTTAGCTTCTGTGCAATTGAAATAAATAAATAGTATGTCACCTGTTCTAGGCACGGTCGTAGAAGAACAGGTCTGGACACTCGCCTGGAAACTTGACCCCCTTGTTGTTTGGCTGTAGTTCACCAAGTTACCGAGAATGTTGTGTTTTATTGGCGCTGATGTTACGGCGGTCGGACTAAACTCCGCCCACTTCCTTTCCGCTAAGATAAACAATTTATCAAAACGTATTTTTTATCAATTTATGAAATACTTTTTTCGCTCACAAATTTAAGAAAAGGCTCCAGCAATCTTTATTTACTTTATAAATTTAACAATGGAAAAAAGTGGACGAAGTTTGAGTCCGACCGCCCGGAAAACAGCGCCAAAAAGTACGACATTCTCGGTAACTTGACGAACTACAGCCAAACAACAAGGGGGTCAAGCAAAATACATTGTTAGATAGGCGAGTGTCCAGACCTGTTCTTCTACGACCGTGGTTCTAGGCTCATAAAACTGTCACACTACATGGACTGACCTAAAGTGTGTAACTGAAATGTGAGTTGTCATCAATTCGAGAACTGCAGTGTTCAGTTGTTGTTATTTCCTACTTGCAGTAGTTATAAAAATAATTAATGCCATATGCAAAATAAATTACCTTTACCCAAGTTGCACTTGGTGCGCTAGCGTTTTTCATTACCAGTCCTTCTCTAGCGAGTCAGATAACTATCCTTTATTACATTTTTATGATTTATTTCAAGAATACAACTCTCTTTTGAAATTTGTTATTTTTTTGTGAGTAATGATTATTTGAATATCTTTATATAAATACTGTATATTATAAATACTGTACTATTTTATTGAGAGAATTTTACAGTAGGTCGACATTATTTTGAGCATAGTTTTGGAACATACCTTTGAATGTACGCTGTCATTTGTCTTGTCTTTCTTTGAAATTTATATCGGTAAAGTTTTTGTTTGTTGTGTGTGGTCCGTCAAACTCTGTAGGGCCTAATAAACTGCAATAAAGTTATTTTACGGGCAACCTGAGCAACGTTTGCTGTTGTTAATAGTAGCCTGGTTAACGTTTAATTTTTGTCGGTTCATCGGTAATGTAAATCTTAAGCGTTGACAGTTCGACTGTTTACTAACTTTACTTGGAGGCCTTGGTTTTCACAATTTTATTTTCACAAGATAATATGTTAAATTAATGGACATTAATTATAACGGTATTGAAGGTAATTACAGTCGTGCTTCATTTTCAGCTACTGGTACTCTTCGTTATTGTGGTAGTAATTAATGTCAATGTGTTAGTGTAGCCCAAATGAAAATGCGTGTTTGTATCTTAACATCCAGGCATTAATAAGCTTAGGCTTACGTTAAGTGAATGTGCCATTAAATCGTTGGTACACGAAGTCCTTGTATATTTGGGTAATTGTTTTAGCATCTAGAAGCCGTCAGTACTGTAGAGAGGTTAAGCCTCTGGTACATTATTTGTTTGCATGCATTAAATTAAACAGACTCAATGTAATGAGGTGGTGATAAATTTGGATTTTTATTTTTGAATATGTCCATGATTTTTATGATTTTATAAAGTTTTTTCAAGATAATTAAAAATAAATGACCTTGAGGGTACAAAATTATAAATAGACTACAAAACACTTTTAATGCACAAATTTGGATGGGTGGCCTTGGTTAAGAGGTTCAAAAGGGATACCTTACAGTTGTGTTTTATTGTGTTCTTTCATGCCCACACATGTACCTACTTGTTGGTTAGGTTAATGTTCTCGGTCAGTTAATAGCAATGCACAAATTTAAGTTATAACATTTTGTAACTTGAACAAGTTTAGGAAGTACAAGGGTTTTGGAATTATTGGAATTACACTTTTGCTTTACAAAAAAATCTGCTAATCAACTTTTTGAGAGCTTAAAAGACTATGCCTATTTCACTGTCGATAAGTTGCATTTTAGAAGATTAAATTACCAGAGATTTTAGTTTCTTGGAAACGAATGATTGTGATGCATTTACGTACATCCAAAATATTTCATTTAACCATGAAATAAGTTAATAGTGGATACAGAGGACTTGGTGGGATGCCTGCTTAATAGACGTTGAGAAAGAATTCAATAATGTACTACACTTGGTGTTAACTTATTCGCTGTATGATAAAATATTTTAACTAAGTTATGCCCAAATAGTGTAAAAATTTTTTTGTAAGTCAGTTTTTGTAGATAGGTTTAATTTTGGTTAATTTGAAGCGAAAAAGCCATGTGTGTGGCATTTATAGAGCTATTTAATTCTGCGTTAGACTAAAGTTGCATGTTGCAGTTTAAAAATATTTTGCGTATTCAACTATAGTCGAATTGCACAGCGAAAGAGTGAATGAAAAAAGTTGATGAATTGCTGGTAGACATAGTTAAAGTGAGACGGATTGGAAACTTCCTCAAGGGTGCGGAGATAGAGGGTAAAAGAGGGAAATTCCTCATCCACGTTGCAGGATCACATTGATAAGCTATGATTGTGGATTGAAGAGAACAAAATAACAAACGTGAGAATATGAAAGTAGGTATACAGACGGGAAGGGCAGGAGAGAAAGAATACGAGTACCTAGGGATACTGTTTAAAGGTGTAGAAGGCAGGGAAAAGGGAAAGGAGGGCACACACCTAAACTTTTCTGTAGTTAAACTGCTATACAAAAAGAATGATGAAAATTCTGTATGTAATTATCAACCAATTTTGCTTACTTCATCCTTTGCTAAAATACTGAGCAAATTAATGTATAAAAGACTAATATGCTGACTCCCAATATGGATTTAGGGCAGGAATGACAGTAACAGAAGCAACTTACAACCTAATAACTTACATTTTAAATGCTGTTATTAAATATAAAAATGTAACTGGTGTCTTTTGTGACTTAAATAAAGCATTTGATTATGTTGACTATAGCATTATTTTAAGCAAGTTGCACTATTATGGCATACAAGGTACTTCTCTTGAGTGGTTAACATCTTTAAAGTCAGTGTTACCGACAAGTAGCAGTAACAAGTTCTGATAGTGTAAATTACACATTCTCAAGCATGGGTTTGGTTCAAAATGGTGTTCCCCGGGGCTCTATACTTGAATCCTTGCTTTTTCTAGTCGATGTAAGTGATCTACCACATTTTATTTCCTTTTCAGCTAAGTCAATACTCTTTGCTGATGACAGATGTACCTATTGTGTGTCCTAACTTAAAGGAAAAGCTTGTTGAAACACTAAATATTGCCCTTAACAATCTTAACAGATAGTTCAGAGCAAGTAAGCTAACTCTAAATCTGGATTAAACTACCGACATTACATTTTGTACCTTGAATGCACAGAATTATGACTTACGTATCAAGTACGATGAATGCAGTATCAAAGAAAGTAAAACTACCAAATTTTTAGGTTCACATCTTGAACATCAACAGTAGGCTATCATTCCAAAACAGAATTGAGTATGTTATGCACTACAAACTTTGTCCATTATAGTTTATACAGTTTCTGTGAAACAAATCTACTACGCTTATTTCCACACAATTATGTCCTATGGATTAATATTCTGAGCAACTCCTTCACTTAGTTTCCAAATTTTCAGGCTTCAAAAAAGGGCCATAAGAATAGGCTACAGGTGCAATGAAATTGTATACGTGCCAACCCATATTTAAAAAATAAATTTTACTCACCTTCCTCTCTCAGTATATTTACTCCAAATCAAATTTGTTGTAAACAACAATAAATATTTTAATACAAATGCAGTTTTTCACATTCATATCATACCTGACACAAAAATGAGTCATACAGTATTTATTCCATTTTAAAGCCTTACAGCAACTCAAAGGTTTGCACGTTGCTGGGATTAAATTGTTCAGTAAATTGCCAATTGAGCTTAAAGATTTAAGTAAAACAAATACAGAAAAACAATTAAAGCCTAAAGTTTTTCCTACTTACACACACATTGATCTCTGTTGAAGAGTTCTGCAATATTAACTGCCAGGACTACAGTATACTAAATAACAGTTGTATAGAAGTAGACTAAGTGTATTTTGTATAAAGCATAACTCTGTTACCATTTCTTACTGTCCACCATTTGGTTATTCCTAATCTTTTTAAGTGAACTAATTATATCAGATGTGCTCCTGAAATGTCTTTAAAGTAAGCTATATATCCCTGTGACTTCTGTTCGTCAATGTTATCTGTAGATCTAAAATATTATACTGTTTGTATATTTTTTTACTGTCAGTTACTTTTTTGCACTCTGATATTGTATGAACTTAATATTTATTTTTGTTTGTTTTTGTTTACATAATTCGGACTTGTTCCATGTCCTTGAGCAATTAGCTCAGACAGGATCTAATGGAATGTAAATAAAAAAAAATAGAAAGGAATTCTGGGAACTGTAGTTTAGGGTGTTCATAGTGCAGTGAGGGAAAAGGCATACATTACAATGGTACGGCCAATGCTAAGTATGCAGCAGCAGAGTGAGATCTGTACGTGGGATTGGTGGTGTGGGACCTGGAGAAGGTGCAAAGACAGGCAGCAATGTGAAGGATAAATGGAGTTAGCATGGGCAGTCGGGGAGGATGAAGGGAATTTTTAACAATCTGTGTTGTTGTAGGAAATGGGGTGGAATTCATTGAAGGAAAGGAGAGGATTGGAAAGATTGGTCAGGACGTAAAGGATGGTGAATGGAAAGGGAAACTGGGGTAAGTTAGGCTGCCTGCTTAGTAACTAAGGCAGAGAGGAAGCTTGAATAACAGCGAGAAGATTTAGAAGAGCAGGAGCAGAACAGAGCGGGGTAAGCAGTCAATGCTCAAGAGGTTGGTGAGGGAGTGTAATTTACTTTCAGAGGATTTGATGACAAAAGAGAGGTGGAGGTTGGAAAGCTTAGGAGGAGATTGGTAGGAGAGAGAGGAGGAATGCATAGCTTGCCACTGTGGGGTTGCCCAATTTTAAGTAACTATGTTATTATTAATTTTACTATAAAACATTTTGTGACAATAAAACCCTCTTTAAAATTTACAAGTAAAACTTGAGTAATAGTAAAGCAAAAATAGAAGTACGAATGAGTACCAACTCGATAAGAAAATACTTTGCCACATAATGTAAATTATTTATTAAATAACAATGTAATCAATAATTTTAATTTATTAACTAATTAGCCTACCATTAAATTAACTGATAATATTTAATTGTAGAATGTAAAAAAATTATTATTTGCCATTCTTAAAGTATTTGAATTAACTAATTCTTGTAATTGTCTTAGTAGTAGGAAGCATATTGATGCTATCTTACTTGCTAGATTGCGGTATGTTAGACCAATGATGATTTAATCTCAATATACAGCCTAATCCTTAACTGAACTCTGTCGGCTTCTAAAACATTGTTTTCCTTGTAAGTGCTAAGTATATGCTATTTTTTAGATTTCTTAACTAAATAGAACAAACTAAAGTTTTAGGAAAATTTAATAAAAAAATTGCTTGTCTGAAATCAATTGTCTAGTGTTTTTAATAGTGTTTTACTTTGTCTTTTTAGTTTATTCTAATTCCCTGCTACGTAATATAGGTAATAATGTTTGTGTCATTTGCAAACAGTGTTAACTGACCATCATCAACACTCCAGGCAGTTCATTGATATAAATTAAAAACAATAGGGGATCCAACAACTCCCTGGCGGCACTCCGTTAGTAATTACCTCCCATCTCGAGGGAAATAAATCTTTTCCATCACTGATGTCTACTCTTCGCTTTCTGTCTCATAGATATTATACCAATAATTAATATTAATTTCATCTTGTACTAAAATAGGGGCCTATGTCAATTTAACTAATAATACTTCGAGATTTACCTTATCAAACACTATAGTCAAGTTGCAAAATATGCCATTTGTAGGCTATATTCCCCCTTATCTAGAGCCTCAAATATTGTTTTTGTTAACCGGAATATATTAGGCCTAATAATGAATTTTTGGTATGTATTACTCTTGCGTAAATAAAGAAAAAACAGGCAATAAAGTAATTAGTCCATAGTTAGGGCCATGAACATTGTGTGAAAAGATTTTTGCCCTAGTTTGTTTCAATGCCTTGTGAGCACATATGCAGCCGTGCTTCATGGTTATTGGCAGCATGCCTTTGTGAAGTGCCGTCTCACATTTGACTGTGCCAATCACAGTAAGGTTACTCGAACACCACAAGTCTGTGATTTGCAGGTAGAAAACCCCAAGGCACGTGAGAGTTAAAACTAACTATTAAACGTAGCTGCAGATGTGCACGTAAGTCACTAAACAAACTGGGGTAAAATTCTTTTCGTAAAAAATTCCATTGCCCTATATATAGGTCTCAGGTAATTGTTTGTTTCCTTTTTATACACTGTACAGGTAAGATTCTAGCTAATTTTATCTTTTCAGCAAAGCAACATTGTTTGAATGATTGGTTTTTGTGAAGCATTGGTTTTATTATGGAATCATCAGTCTTATTTAATTTCTTATATTTGTAAAATACTTATTAAGTTAAAGACGTTTCCTGTTGCAGTCTCTGTGTATAACGTTAACCGTTTACTAATGTTAATTTGTAAGACTTTTAGTGGAATCTCTTCCCTTTTGTTTATTGATGAATTTCCACTTTATTCTTTAGTTATACTCGTCATTCAGGATAAAGTGAGCACAAAAAGTTAAACCTTTGAAAATTAACACTAGGTGTTACTGTATATAATTCAACATTAACTGCAGTTGTTGTCTAACTGCTTTTATGGTTGACAACAAAGTTACCGTAGAATATAGTTCCATATATTTTCCTATTTTAATAAATCACTATTGAAACAAATTCAACGGAAATCGATATATTTGTATATTAAATAATTAATAATCTTTTATGAAACTGTATATCTTCCTACAGACTGCACAATTGATCTTATAGACACAAAGATCAAGTGGCGTGTCCATAAAGATTAGACATTTCCTGTTTATGTTACGTGCACAAATATACGAATAGGATGAAAATAGAACTTTAGAAGGGCTTTTTTGAATGTTCATTTTATCCAGAATCACCTATATTCATATCTTCTTCAATTTTTTTTACTGTTGTATGGTCCTTTTTTGGTACTTTTCCAACCTTTGTGGTAAAGTTTTTTGTAAGTTGATAATAATTCCGGAAGTGTGTTGTTTGTTTAGAAATGTTATGAAGTTATTTTTAATTTTTTGTGTGATATTGCTGGGGCACTCCAAAAGCCATCGCACTGAAGTTTTGATCGAGATCTACAATTTCCCTGAAACATATTTTAGCTCTGAAAGGTTAAGAATGTGCATTTAATTTAACTAAAGTGATTAAGACCTTCACTTTTAAGAAAGCTTGCAGATTTTATTCATAAGGTACAAGTTGTATAAAATATTTAAAAATAGCAATATTTGTAAGCCTATAGCCTAAAACCCATTTTGATAAAACCTTTAAAGATTGGGAAATATGAATTATAAGTTTTCACTCAACCAAATTTAATAAAATTTTTATTTTCAGAACTAACGGTCACTAAAAGTTCAATTTTTGATAGTGGTGTTTTTGAGGTAGGCCCCTATAAGACCTTCAAACTAGTACCTGTATGTGGCCATGGGGCGTAAGGTACATATCGGGCATATTTAGTGTAGGACATTTGAGCTAGGTAAGTAGGGGTATTCTCATTTTGGTTGAGGCTGTACAGGGGACGACATTATTAGATTTAAGTTAGGAGGTCCTACATCCTAAAAACGTTCTGTTGTAGGGGAAGTTTTTTTAGAAAATAATAAAAATTGCAATGTAAAGATATAGGGGATTGACAGTCTATTGTCATAAATGTCTAAAAGTTTGAAGGCAAGAAGATTTTCCAAAAATCACAGTTCACAAAGAAAATCACTGCTAAAATGCAGAATATAAAAAAAATTGTGCATCACAAAATTGAAAGAAAGTCAAGTATGGGAACTTTAAAACTACCAATTAAAATTTCCAAATGTGTGTTTTATCCTATAGTGAACCACAAATCAAAGAATATAATAGAATTTATTTTGATTAGGCCCAAAGAGAAATTTACTATGTCAGGTAGAAGAAAATAGCAAACAACGGGAATAAACATTGATACAAGACATCAAGCATAGTACAGGAACAAACATTGATACAAAAAGTAGAGTGGTAAATCACAAAAATTATTTCAGTGAATTACTATAATCACTAAAACCCATTTTCAGAAACAGCATAATACCAGCCTTAGCTTAATACATGTTAATATTGTACATTGACAAATGCCTTAGCTGTTATTTTTAAGGGTTTTTTATAATCTGTTTCATACAACTTCAGTAAAATTTGAGATACATGGCTCAACGCAAGATTAAATTATTGACAGTCCAATTGGTGAACGAGACATGTAAGTTTCATTTTAGAACTAAAAATGTCTTGCATCGTGACATAGTAGTTTACAAAATATTAAAAATTATTACCCACAAGTAAGTTGTCTATGTTTATATTAAAATTCTGGACTTTGTGAACTTTGACTGGCTTCAACATGGATTGAACCTGGACTGAACATTTTGTAGAGACAGCTTTTCGCTAAACATTAAACTACAGAATAAGTGTTGAAAGACCCAGAGGCAAATATTTGTTAAGTATTTTGTTTGAATTTGTCATGATTTAATAAATCTGTTTTGTTTACCTAGCCCAAGATAACTAACCTTTTACATAAACTAATAAACAATTCAGTTTGGCGACCACTTAATCTTCATTCAGTTCAGTCTGATGGGTGTTTAAAATAAACATTTCAATTCAGATTTTACACATGGTATAACTAAGAGGTTCTGCAAACTTCAACATGACATGCCAAGTTGGAAACGCAAACGTCTAAGGATGTAAACATACTTTCAACTTTTGTGCTACACAGGCACTCAAATACGACATATAAATTATTATACCTATATATTATTTATAACTATCAGGTGTAACTAAGGTATATTAATATTTTAATACATATTGTGTGTAGCATGTAAACTCAATTCTCTTTCATTTTATATAAGAGCAGTTTTGAAATGTCACTCTTTATGATGTATAGTTTGGTGTATTTTAATTAAGTAAATTATAATTTGTAACTATATATATTTTTTTTTTGTAGGAAATGCCGTGTTGTTGTGCTCGAAATTGCAACGCTGACAACGAGAAGGGCAATCTGTTGATATCATTTTCTCGCAGCAAGACGAGGCCAGCTAACTGGAAGTATCTCGTCAGTTGTGTAGATCAGAGGATCAAGTTTTCAGGCTTCTTGTATTTTTGTGAGGTATGTTTACGTACAGTAGTTAATCCTACAGAAATTCTAAAACTGAAGTAGAGGTTAGATAACGTGGTTACAGCGAAACCTCTGTAAGGCCACGGGTCCCTATTTACAGTTTTTTTTTCTAGTAGTATCTATACAGTATAAGTTTGCCTGATTTCGACAATTCTCTTCTTAGAAATTGTGTAGACCTTTTAACCATCCTGACTTCCTTGAAAAACAGGTTCTCTGCAACCGTCATTTAGATTTGTCGAAAGTTGTTACTATGTAGCCTAATTTTTTTCAGAGCATAAAATTTTATAATTTCAGCTAAGTTTATTATTGACTTGAAGAAATTTTAGTAATGTCAATTATTAGCTAAAATTAGATAGTTTTTTGCTTTGAAATAGCCTACATACATGGTAAATACAATTTTCAAAAATCCTTCTGATGATTTTATAGGCCTATCTGTTCCTTTTTTAGAATTTGAAAAACAAAATAAAAAAATGAAAGTAAAGAAGGACCCATGGCCTAATACAAATTTTGACTTAATTTGTACATATACAAAGTAGTAGTTGTTCCTCTTCTTCTACTTGTACTAGGAGTAATATAGTGGTACATCAATAATTTGTACACTTTATAACAATCATTTTACTACATTTCATTACCAAGTCTCAAGCAAAAGCATTTCATGCTTGTGATAAAAATGTCTTAATTTACAATATCCTACATAATGAGTAAACATTTTATTTTTAGACAGTATTGTTATACTTAAATTTACCTGTAGTCGACACTACACCTAATGATGAAATTTAAAAGAAAACTAACAATTAGGTAAAACCACCTTGATTCTATCAAAACTTTTAAAATGATGTTGTTGACTATTGTGCTTTCAAATGTTCTGGTTGTTAACCCAGGGAACAAGGAAATAAGATAAAATTTGTTAGCTATAAGTGTGTGTATTCTGCGGGAAATTGGTGATGGTTTTGAAATGCTGTACCATCACCACCCCTCCATCGGGGCTAACCTCAACATGGTGATGGCAGCTAACAAATTTTCATATAGCATAGCAGAGGCAGGAACGAGGGTAGCGATTCCCAACTATTGGCAAGCGCGCCTAGGCAAGGGTTTAATATCAATTCAATCAAAGCTAGATACCTCATAACCTCAAGTCAAGCAAAACTAGCAAGAGATCAGCATGATCTGCAAATAATGTCACAATTAATAGCACACATGAAAAAGGGAAATTACCATTTAGCTACAACTTCAAGTAAACACCAAAGGTCGGGTGAAATCGCAACTGCGATTTATTGATAATCCAAAACATAATCAACAGTTACAAAACCTTGCAAATAATACAAACTCAAATAATTAAAAAAGAATCAAAACATTCAAAATGAAACAAATAACATTAAACATTAATTTTACCAAAATACAATAACAGGCGTGCAAATGGAATCACAGTTAAAGTTGAACAAATATGAAATAACAAGAAGCCCTAGTCGATAAACCTGAGGAGGGTGTAGCAGAGACAATAACTAAACATAGGCTAGCCCTATCTCATAGGTAACTAGCTCACACAACAAGTGCTGACTGAGACTCTCTTCCCAGCAGCAAACCCTAACATAAACCGAGGGGACACACGCCCCTAAACATACTTACTTACTAATTAAAGCTTCCAGGGGACACTCGCCCCAACACACAATCTCAAACACAAGCATAACCTACCGCAGTAGTATGCATACACAGCTAACACCCTTGCACAGGTATCTTAATCTGGCACATAAGATGCATGCGAAACATCCAATTCAATAACTATTAAACATCTAAAATGGTTTACATTCTCTTTCAAATCTAAGCATCAAATTGCACGCCTACAAAGATTACTTAATCAACAAACGAAACTAATAGAAAAATACATGTCTGCCCCTCTCTCTCTCTTACTGAATAATATTACATATTACTTGAGTTTACTTATTGAAACCCCGAACGCGAAAGTTACTTTAATATACCAGGCAAAAGTGAAAACAAAAACAAACAACACAAGACACGAACGAAACACTAGGACTTGGGCCATTATGCTACAGGACTTCAACTCAAGAAATAATGAACAAGAAACTAAACAAGGCGCCGCAAATTAATCATTTACAAGTCCTGCAGCATAACAACCCATTCCACATTTACGAATACGAAAGACAAGAGTTACTCACATTTCACAGGTAGCCGACTGAACGCACATACAGTAGAACTCCAATTATCCGAATTAATGGGGACCGGGACCCATTCGGATAATCAAATATTCGGATAATCAGAATTTTTTTTAAAAAATTGCCTTTGGAGAGAATAAAAGCTACGTTTTGATATTGCACTATTTTCACATGTTTTAAATACGTATAAATAACATGTACAGGTACAAGTTTAGAAATAAAAATCATTG
>PNEQ01105270.1:0-19192 GCA_003012365.1 Medauroidea extradentata
TTTTTTGTGTTAGTATTGTCGGTCTATGTGTTTGTGTTACTGTTCCTTGTGTAATAATCCCATTTTTGTATGTCGTTTGAAATGTTTTGTGTTTTTTGTTATGTCATTTGTAATGTTATATATGTTTTTGTATGTGTCACTCTGTTATTGGCCTCGGCTGTTGAGTGGCACAAAAAATCGGCATAATAAATAAAATAAAATAAAATAAAATAAATATATATATATATATATATATATATATATTTATTTATTTATTTATTTTTTTTTTCCACGTTGCCTAGCTGTCACGGTTTTTAAAATTAGTTTGAAATTTTGAAAAAATAATTCCTCGAAAAATTAAGAGACATACTGAACCCAAACTCTTCTATAAACCCATAAACGTAGGGCAGCATCTTGGAGAAAAATCGCCATAGTCCTGTATTAATTTAAAACTATAATTATATCGAGCAATTAATTTTAATGGAAAGTTAAGTATTTTTGATAGTGGTTGGTCAAATATGACTTGCAGGCTATCCAAAAAATCCTTATTTAGTTTAAATTATTTTATTTCATATTTTTAATAATATATAACTTTGGTTTCAACTTTACACTTCAACGACATGTAATGCCATTAGGGTTAATTTTAGACAATTATATTTTAACAATTTTTATTATGTATATAACCGTCAAAAATTTTCTGGGTAATTTCGATAAAGCCAACATATTCGGGAGAGAAACGTTAAATAATACAATTTGTATCGACTTAAACCAAAAGTTTAAAATTTAAGTGTACTAATACAATAAATAGTTTATATTTGGGCATAAAGATGTCAGCACACAAATTAAATGGAAGTTCCGTTACTCTGCACGGAAGACTGCACTTGACGCGAGGCTATTTGAAAACTAGTTACGAATTTCGCTTGTTAACAAACTTTTACGGGAAGCAATTAAAAAATCGATTTTCATTACACTTCTTAAACTATTGGAACGTTTCCAGACTAGAGAAAGAGAGAGATGAATAGTGACAAAAGAGGAGAGGGAAGTAAAATGCCACACTTACTTCTCCGTCCGTAAACCCGCCCACCAGCTAACACACAACTTAGTTAAGTATTGCGTGGATGAAACAAACATCTGCGGCTCATATACAGAACTCATGAAAATTGCACTTTTGTCGTAATTAATTTCATGCTTATTTATTATTATTATTGTATTGTTCTTTTGCACAAAATTTAAAGTACGGTACATAAAATATAATTCATTTCAATACTAATACATGGATTTATGCTTATAAAATATACTGACTGAAAAGTGTTATCAAATTCGTATTTAAACATAAACTTTTACAGTATCATTGACGATATCACAAAAGTTTTCCACCACAATAAATTTTGCTGACGATGATAAACTGGTGGTTTGCTTAAAATCTCTTGGTATATATAGTTTAAACTGCCTTTTATGATATAAGTTATTCAATAATCACTTTCAGTCAAACTCGCTGTTGTTTTATACTATGATGTTATGCGCTATCCAAACCCCTCATAAAAAGTTCAGCTAGGCCATACGTCATAAAAAGAACATTAAAACTCAAGTTTGATATAAGAGAATGGCATCCTGCTACAATTTATTTTCATTTAACTTTATGTCTACATTTTTATATTCGGCATGTAATCTGTCTGCTTTTTACCAAAACGCAAGCACAAGTGTTTTTTTTCCAAGTCAGTATTCGGTTGTTCACACTTAATTCGTAAGAAAATATATCAACGTATAGAAATGTCCAAATTACTATTTCTTTTATAAGTGTTTCGGTTAAGAATCATAACCGTCTGTAACAGAAGCCCATTGTCTTCTACTTGAGGTGGATATGTAAAGAATACGCTAATAAATTCAAAATGTTACTCTATTGGGACGTTGCTTTGATGAAATTGGGTCAAACAAAAAGATATCAACTTAACCTGTTTTCCTCTTTTCAATTGTCGGATTAAAGCAATTGACTCTCCTCACTGGCACAATAATATGACAAAACTAAATAATAATCCCTGTTATCTGTTAAAATAAATACAGATGTAAATTGATGTAGTGTGTTTAGTTGAGAAAAAAATTAATCCTCTGTTCCTAATTGTGTTTATGTACATTCTTAATGTTTAGCTAACACATTACATTTTTGGCGAGGAAATATTAGACTTACGGATTTATAATGACGTGCCAATGTGAAGATTCGCTCAATGCATGGGCAAATGTCTTTGTTTTGTATGTCACTAAAATACGTACTATGAAAAAGTATGACTTCTCCAAAATGAAAACGCACTTCATCCCATGTTGAGGATACTACTTGTTAAACTCAAGTTTACGTACAATTTTATATGGGGGTGAAATATATTATGTACCTGGGATGCATTGACAGACAATAAGTTTGTTACGTTATTGGGAGTGGCCAATAAATACTTTATTCAAACTTGCATTTATTACTCGCTACACATTCATAGCATAATCAAAAATATATTTCACGTATTATCCTCCCATAAACTATTGAAAAAATGTAACGTTTTGAAAACCTATCTTGGATATTAGTACCTATACGTATCAAATCGAAGTAAAAATCAAGGCGATATCCCGTTGGGTTCGAGCTGTGTAGATGACTGTCAAATAACATTGATCTCCCCCTCCTTTAATGTCCTCTGGAGTCGAAATACGAAAAATCTGAAAACTGTATTTGCGTATTTACGAAAGAAAAATGTATAAATTAAAAGAAACTCTACATCCTGAATAGTTCAACCAACATCGATAGTTAATTGAAAATACATTTCTGTTTTTTTTTTCACCCCTTTAAGGAAAGAATATCTAAAAAAATCCTAAAATTTTGTAGTAAGTATTTTACGAGTGTCCTCTTGAAGTGGAAATCACAGGTCTTCGAATTGAAGCTATAGAGGCGACTCTTCGTAAACATATTCCACTCCTTTTCACTCATCAAGGGCCGAATTTTGAAAAATATCTAATCTCTTTTTATTGCTCGCCTACGGCATAAAGGGAACCCACACAAAAATATCACGTTTCCAGGTCCAGGGGTTCGTACTGCAGCTTGATACGTCAGTCAGCTATTCAGTCAGTCAGTGAGTGAACGCTTTAATTGTTAGATATTTAGCATGGAGATTCACCTTAGGACTCATACATGTAACTGTAGCATTGCATTCTACAGCAATAAAAAAATAAAAACCAGGAAATGAGATTTTTTAGTGTAAATGTACTCCGTTACAATATTTCAAATCAAAATAGTCCTTGTTAGATCAATTAAATTTTATAAACCTAATTTTCAGAATTACGGCATTCCAGCAGAACGTTTATTTTGTTCTATCTATAACATAGACTTTTGTGTACATGCTACTATTTTTAGTCACTTTTTTACATGCTATTAATTTTTAAGTCATCTGATAGGAATTTTCACAAATGATCTCATTAAATAAAAATATTACTAGTTTTGAATTTATTTTAGTTATTTGTACGCCGTTTTAATTTATTTTAAGATGGCTGCAACGATGTTGGACGGGGGTGGGGCTGAGTCAGTTAGATTAGGATGAGCTTGCGTTAGTTCACCATTGCCTTCCAACGGGACCCAGCAAGGGACTCAACTACCACTGAGTCGAGCAGTCAACCTCTTATTTCTTTATTCTTCCATATTTTTGCTGCACAACTTTTGAAGTACTGCTTGAGTAAAACATTTTCTAAAACTTTAACAACGTATTTATACGACAGGTTTGCAGTTGGAGCTGTAAAACGGAAGGTTCCAAACATTTGTCTCGGCTATCTTTGCAACATTTGAGATACTTCATCCGTGCTGTCAAACCAAGATTTACAAATTTACTGCAACTATATGCAAAGCAGAACTGAGACAACTACCGAGAAGGTGAGGAAGTGAATGAAGTAATGTTTTTGACACCATAGTAAGAGAATTCCTCGCATAATGCTTTATTTCCAACTGGAGTTAACAGTAGAAGAAAGGATGAGTGGGCGACACGGATACGAGCGTGAAAATTAACACCGCCTTGATGTGAAGAGCACAACATTGCAGTGTTTTTGCCGTATTCTTTTTTTCTACAGCTCTTTAACTGGTTCAGAAATTTCATTTGTGAATAGCATAACGTATTGTCGTGCCAAACCATCTAATTTAATTTAGAAATCAGGTTAGTGTTTTTTCTGACAGCAGTCCTAAACAAACATTTTTTTTAAAGATCCCTACATACGTTCTTAACACGCGTGATTATCTTACCTGTATACGTAGTTTAAAATGTGAAATATGGCGATGAACAAAAACTTACAGAACGAGTTGAATTGTTTTGCGTAGGAAAAATAACACGCATTAAACTTTAAAACCATTTTTTAAAAAATCACTTCAAATTCTGGAAGGTTCTTGTTGTTTCGAGCTGACACAGTGGTGAATAGTGTGAGGAATAAAATGCATAGATATAAGCGAGATTCAAAGCTAGTTATTTTATGAAGTGCTGAGATGAGACTCTACAGCAACTTTCAGTTTTATATGTGTACTAGCAAAACCCGGCACAGTTGTCCTGCAAGTGAACACATCAAAATAGATATTGGCCGAATTAAGAATTTCCTCCTCCTCCTCCTTTTGCCCTATATGCCATAATGGGAAGCTAGGTACATAAGTTGATGCGCGCTGTAGCGCCACTTAACGGCGAGTTAAAGTAAAATGGATATGGCTAAAATGTATTCTGCGTTGAAATATCTATGTAAACAAGTTTCATTGCGATCTATAGAACCGCATAGGAGTTGATGCTCTGCAGCATCATCTCGTGGCGAGTTTGTGAGTTAAGAGTTATAGTATTAGGCTTCTACATGACAAAATTCACATATGTAACAAGTTTTATGGTGACTTGTCAAACTATGTCGGAATTCATATCTCATATATATAGGACACCCAGAAACAAACGCATAATAAGCACAGCGTGATATTCCTGAGCTAAATTGGAGACGAAAATGTTTGTAGCAAAATGTTGTACGACAATATTTTTCGTGTATAGTGTGGCAACACTGCACTGTAATTAATCCCCTCTTGCGCTCAATATATATATATATATATCTTACTTTTTTTAATACGCCTGTTCCGACGTTCACATTAAGGGTCCAGGTTGAAATCCCGACCAGTCCAAACGTAATTGTACGTTTAGTTGAAGTAACGTACATAAAACGACAATTGAACGTGGACCGACTAGCTCCGTGCAGTGTTGTAACATTCCGCACATGAAATGTCTTCGTACAACATTTTGCCACTAAAATGTTCATGTCCTATTTAGCCAAGGATTCGCGTGATAAGCGTATAAGGCTTTGTGTTTCTGGATACCCAACATACGTATGCATGTGTGTATATGTGTGTGTAAATTTAAACTCAATATAAAGACTTGAATTACTGACGGAAACAAGTACGACTCTTGTGTGTACCAATAGGTACGACTAACAATGGTATAGGTCGTTCGGTATAAAGTGAGCACTAAAGATTTAACAGTTGGAAAAGATCACTAGCCGTTACTGCGTATAAGTCAACATTAACTATAGCTGCCTTTCGATTTGTATGGTTGGCAGCGAGAATACCCAATATAGTTCCGTGTATTTTCCTATTTGAATACAACGATGCTGAAACAAAAGCAACCGAAATTGACATAATTTTATTTTGTATAATTAATAAACTTTTTTTTGTAAAACTATAAAGGTTTCTACAGACTGCACTATTTATCTTATACGCGCGTACATCAAGCGACGAATCCAGGGAGGTTACACATTTCCCGTCGTTATCCGTTACGCGCGAAAAGATACGAATTGAGTGAAGGGCTGCGGTGGCCGAACGGACAGACCATTCGCCTCCCACCAAAGCGATCCGAGTTCGATTCCCGGCGGGGTTGGTCCCCGGATTTTCGCATGTGGGAATTGTGCCGGACGATGCCGTTGGTTGGTTGGTTTTCTCGGGGATCTCCCGTCTCCCCCCCCCCACCCCCCGTTTCATTCCGGTGCTGCTCCATACTCACCTCATGTCACCCCTCACCATCGCTAAAGACCTCGATGTTAAGCGCTGACCAAAATTTCTCACTCACTCACGAATTGACTAGATCTTCAAGTATTTTTGAGTTCTCACTTAATCCTTTAACCGGCAATACTCATTTGCACACGCCATATAATCACATTTTTTTCTCTTCAAAATTATTAGAATTATAGTTATGAATCGACGCACCTCTTGCAGGTAATTCCTAGCGGCTAGTTTTATGGTCGGGACAGAACAGAGACGGATTTGGCAGGAGTGCGCCCAGGCGTACAAAGTACGGTTCGGCTGGCATCTCACTGCTTTGATCATGGGCCGGTGTGGTTTTTGGATGATGTTTGCGCCTGATGCCAGCGAAGATCCCCCCCCCCCCACTTCCCACCCGTCGCTGCACAGCGCGAGGGAAAGTTTGGCAGAGCTACACGGCTCTTCCTTCTTGCTACCCTCTCTTTATGGCACTCGTGAGCTACCGGAAGTTAGATAACGGTGACTACCTCTTCAAATGTAAAGCGTGATAACACACGCTTTTACTAAGAAATCAGCAAAAGAGGAGTCTTCCATATTTCCTCATGTTGTTTGAATTATAACAAGAAGCTTGATTAGTGTATGTGCCTTTAATATTAAGTGGATAACTTACGTGTTTATGGATGTATGTGTTAATATGTGTGGGTTGATACATACACACACTGATGAATAGGTATTTATTTCTGTTCCGTTTTTTTTTTACCAGACCTCATTATTATTCAAGGATGCGTAACAAAAACAATAATATAGCAACCACTATATTTCAGTCTCTAACAATTAAATTACATTCCCTTTATTGGACCAGACGTCATTATCCAAGGATGAGTAACATAATACATTATTTCGACAACCAATTTATTTCAGTCTGTTAATGTTTCGATACGTAATATAATAAATAGGGCCCGGTAGTTTTCGCGAAAATATTTTTGCAGCGCTTTATTTCAGTGCCCTAGGTACGCACCTGCATCTCTGCTTCGTGGTCAGTGATTGGATGCTGTAACACCCAGCGTGTGGAGGTTAAACCCGCAAATCACACACGTGGTGTGAAGCAGTTATCTGTGTACTGACCACGGTCGTAGAAGAACAGGTCTGGACACTCGCCTATCTAACAATGTATTTTACTTGACCCCGTTGTTGTTTGGCTGCAGTTCGACAAGTTACCGAGAATGTCGTACTTTTTGGCGCTGTTTTCCGGGCGGTCGGACTCAAACTCCGTCCACTTTTTTCCACTGTTAAATTTATAAAGTAAATAAAGATTGCTGGAGGCTTTTCTTAAATTTGTAAGCGAAGAGAGTATTTCATAAGTTGATAAAAAAATACGTTTTGATAAATTGTTTATCTTAGCGGAAAGGAAGTGGGCGGAGTTTAGTCCGACCGCCGTAACATCAGCGCCAATAAAACACAATATTCTCGGTCACTTGGTGAACTACAGCCAAACAACAAGGGGGTCAAATATCCAGGCGAGTGTCCAGACCTGTTGTTCTACGACCGTGGTACTGACTGACACAATCTAATGAATAACAACTGCGCACAAAAACACTCTGTCAATTATCATGAAGTTGAGATGCAGATGTACACGTAAGACACTGAAACACAGTGGGGTAAATATATTTTCGTGAAAACTACCGGGCCCTAACAACAATAGTAAAACTGTACATTGAAACATGTAAAATATAATATTGTGGCTGAAAACTGAACATGGTTATGCAATAGGGAACCAACTACCGTGGCTTTTAATATAATTCGGTTCAATATTGCATAACAGCGTTTAATTGAAATATCATTTTTCTGAAAAAACCTAGAAAAGAGCAACATACGCGCATTGAGAAATTTAAAGAATAGATTCAGTTTATGTGTACTTACTAATGTACTGCATTAGGGAACCATAGCGGGACGTTATCATGCGCTACACTTCACGTGTGTTAATTTTAATTTAAACTCAAATATACTTTCTCAATTACTTGAGTAGTTTAATTAACTTAAATTTTGTATGCGGATTTTTTAACCAACCTCGTAAGGAAAAAAACTTCAAATAATCGTTATTTTTGTTAAGTCTGAATGCGAACGTTCGCCTCTGCAGAGTAATTTTTCTTTGCATACAATTTTATTTAATAGATAATTATTTGGATAAGTTTACAACCGCTTTCTGTTAAAAAAATGTTCTAGCTGTGATCTGCTAATTGTTGACTACCTGCATTTAAGAAACCTTGCTTATTTTCTATTAGTTGTGGTTATAGAAAATGTTTAATAATGCACTTTACTGGAATTAAGTCGGGAATATTTTTTTTTGTGAGCTTATGTATTCAGTGACAAATAAATAGCATATTTTAAAGATTTATTGCCAGGAATGCAGCGATATGCACAGGGAACTGTAAGTCAATCTCGTTTGTTGAAGTAATGCAGAGTTAATAACTGACCATTACTAGAGGCACGATTATTTCGCGTATTCATCTGGTAGCAGCTTAGACTTCTCAGTCATATACACGCACCGGCTACAGTCGAATATTCATTGGCTTCTAACCTTACACGCAGGTACCACGTGTGTTCGCAACGATTTATTTCCTCATTGATTACTGGCTTGCAGTCGTCAAATGTGTATCAAAACAACTGTTGTCTGATCAGAGTGATGCCAGTGAAGTATACCTTTTTGACGATCAACCTGACCCAGAATCAATACGCGAAATAACCGTGCCTCTAACCATTACGTCTTCGATTAGCTCGTGTAAACATGCAGAACCGCTTACATGATAAAAACTGTCCGTCCCAAAGAACGATACTATTTCTAACAAAAATCATATTTAAATACAACTTATAAATTACAGCACAAATTTTCTTTTGCGTATTTTTAACATGGCATCATCATAGGTTGACTTTGTAACGTAATTTATTTTTATAAGCATAACTATCGTTGAGCAGTGGAACTACTTTAGATTTTTATTGGTAATTTAAATTTTGTATGTGTGTTAATTTTTAGTTAACCTTATTTTCAACAGTATATTTTCATGACTATTTCCATAGAAATAATGGCAAATAATACTAATGAACAATAAAAGTAATACGTGGCTACCAAGGGAAAAATAACTGCTTTACAAAAAGTTCACTTTATATTTAAGAATAAAATTACGTTCATGAAAGCAATTTTTATGAACTAATATATCGTGGGATTATTGGAAAAAGTTAGTAACTAACAAAAATAAATTTCCGAGATAATCGCAATAATTTACAAATGGCTGTAAAATCAGACGCAAAGATTTTGGGAGTGTACTTTGTAAGTGTCCATTCTCTAGGGTGTGTAGTAGGCTACACGGTCATACATTATGGTTCCGAAATTTCGAAAAAAAAATTAGTGATCTTCAAAACACACAGGTCATGCGGCACTTGCCAATTTATTTCCAGAGTATAACACCGTCGACTTAGTGGAAATTGTTTGTAAGGTCACATACTTTTTCCGGGTTAATAGTATGGCGATGTAGATATTCAAACAATGTTTGAAATGTATCTGAAAATTTATATTGAAATAACTAGGTCAATTATTTTCTGTGCATTTAAATATATTACAACAATTCGAAAACCAAAGTACATCACACTAATTGAAAGGTACTACAAAAACCAATGCAAAAATCAATTATTTTAGGAGGTACTTATATATTTTTTTCTTGGCTGACATGGCAAATTTAAATTATAATAATTTCTATTGTTTTAGAACCATGTGATTTATCTAAATATCATTTTTAAAGTTATTAATACCTAACAGATTAGCACAGTTGTTGCATTACATTATTATTAGGTACCAAAGCCAATAGTTATGTTTGGATTTAATAAACCGTAGCTTCAATCACTCCTATCAAACTCATCTTCAGAGCTGTAGTCGACAGCGGCATTGGAGCAGTATTCTTCTGGTTGGCTCTACTTGGAAGGCTCTTGTACCATGCATGTCATTCCTGGGGAATTACTCCAGATGTGCATAGACGTATAAGATCTTTTTTTTTTTTTTTTTTTTTTTTTTGAAATAGGTATCAAATTTATGTACAAATTTTTGAGACACTCCGACATGGTGGATTGTCTTTCCCTTCCTTTCACATAAATTGTAACATAATCGCTACTGTAACCATATCTGTATTTTATTGTTTGTTGGGTCATTCTTTTCATTCTTCAGTAATTTGATACTTAGCCAGCTGACAGTGTTGCCTAATTCATCTGTGGTGGTGTTCTTCACTGACTTTGATGTAAGATGAGCTAGGTCTTTCATATCACTGAACTTGAGTTCTGTAGAATGGTATGGAGGAGCATTCTGTCTTTTTCTAGATGAATGAGACAGTCTAACACACTTTGTAAATCGAGAGTTGCTGAAAAATGTTTTTGATCATTGTTGTATCTTTCTCATCAAGTGTGCTTCTTATTCCTGTTGCAAATCGTTATTTTGCTGTGGTGTAGCTAATTCATATTTTGTGCAGGTGAGGCACTGAGGCTTAAAAAAATAATAATGGTAATTAGTACAGAATGTCCTTCTGTAAGTCGCTGTAGGCCTAATACTGCCAATTTCACAGACGAAACGTATCACCTAATACATGATGGCATTTAGTATAATTGCAGTAGCCAGGAAATGTGGCCAAGAAAAAAATTAGTAAACACACATACAAAGTTTCTCCAGTCAATGTTGTCGCATATTTAATTTTAATTCATACTATGAAAAGTAAGTAAGTGTACTTACCAACTTTTACATGCCTAGATCAGTGTTCCAATGGACTTGCAGAAAACAAGGCAAGACAAAACTGCCACAAGCAATTGTAATAGGACTTGCAAACGTTTCCCTGGCAAAGATATTGCCCTTACAACGTCGGCTGGGGTGCTAACTCAATTTCATAAAAAAGAGGACTTACCAACTTTTTCCACTAAGTCGACGATATTAATAGCCAATAACAATTCTGTTAGCCTTTAATATAGCAGTAAGGTCTTAAACGTATAATTGTAAATTGGCAATAATGCGCCATTTGCTAATGCAACTATTGATTCATTAGCCTAAACCACTGGCATAGTTACGTTTAATGATCTATAAACAATTACAATCAAAATCTAAATTTTTGTAATTAATTTATTGTTTGGTAATTTTTCATCACGAAACCGTTCTTATTATTATTAATTTCGCCTGTTTCTATCTCATAAGATATTTTGAGTTCATTAATTCAGTATAGTAAACTACAAAACAGCTTAAGTCTTCCTGTTCCGGAACACTCTGTTTAAAACAGAGTTAATATCACGATAGTAGTTGTAGTTCCTCTCATTAAGAGATCAGAAAAGAAAAACTATACGAAGTCTGTTTAGCAGAAAAAGTACGCATGTTTACTGGTAATATCGTAACAGATTCTATGAAAAGTCAGTTCTAGGAACGTCATCACCGAGGAATCTGCCTGTACTTTAAAAAATAGTTTAGTGATGCAATTCTGAGAGTTATTGTTTAGAGAGTATTTTGAATAACTTTCACTGCGTTGTATTAAGCAGTGGCTACGACAAAATAGACCAATAGTTTGGTTCTTTACGCCCGTAAACGTACTATGAACTAGAAATATCGTAACTGTTATTTATTAAATTAAATGTTCTGCCTGCGTAAAAAGCGTTTTATTTTTGACAGCCATTTTAATATTGCTCGCACTCTCGCTGACAGTAACAAACAGTATTATTTGAGGATATAATAGCATATCAAAGACCAGATTAAATACATAGGTACTTACAGGAAACGAAATACGAGTAATTTCGTGGTATAAAACAACGAGTACAATATGTGTAACAAATAACAGTGCCGGTATCATCTTGGGAAGTATAACTTCTCCATAGCTATATCGAGTCACCTGGTTCGCTTCAATCCCAAGGGGCCGCGCACAACGCTAACTCATACACCGCGTATATATGCTGGGACAGCGCAGGGCTGTGGTAAGGGGGAAAGTGAAAAGAGAGTCGCATTCCGGGAGTATTTGCCTTGAATGGAGCAGCACTCGTGGGGCTGGGTATAAATTGCGTCACACGGTAAGAAACGGCTGGCGGGATTCGGAGTGTTCCGTTAGTGCGAGTCTGTGAAAGGGCGTAGCGAAGGAAGGGAAGAGTTTGTAGGGGAGGGGGGTAAACCTTGGCTAGGGTGGTTTGAAGAGCCCAGCAGTGTATTTGTTGAGGTGACTGGCAAAAGGTGGTACGACTCCCCCAGGACATGAAACCACGAGTCAACCCCCTCGTCGGCCGGGAAGAAAGAGGAGGGGGGTAAAAACACTTTCAAGAGAGTCCTGTGAAGGAGAAAGGGGGAATCGAGAAAACTCTTCAGAGCGATTTACCTCTCTCAGTCTCTCATGGCACGATGTGTACAGCTGAATGGTAAATCAAAAACGAACCAACTTTTGGAAAACAGGAAAATACCGAACAGGTATTGTTAAAAATCTTGGCCTAGATCCAAGGCTACAGAAGTTGTAATACATATTTTCCTCCAAGACGAATCTCATTGCATAAGATGCTTGTCACCTGTGAATACTCTTGTAGAATACTAATCAATTAGTGTGAATTCAGAAAAATTTCTGTAGTTACATTAAATTGCAAATAAGATCAGCGTACCTATTATTCATGGGCCGCATTTAAGGGCGTTGGACCCGTAAAAATTATTATTTTTATATTTGTGCCAAACACTGTTCAACTTTTGCACATCAGATAACACGTCATTTCCCTAAATAAAAAAAAATTAGGCCCCATAGTTTTAGCACAATCACTCATCAAAGTCACAAAATGACCGTTGCGGTGCAGCCAAAATCAAAATAATAATTATCTAATGAATTTAAAATTACGGGAACTGAAAGTCAGTGTATCAATGCATTCTATGACATTTTTGACAAAAGTTAGTTTTGAATATTTTAGTAGTAGCCAAAAGTCAAAGTTATGTAAAAAATTAATCATTTTCATCAATTTTTTAAAAATACAAAAATTTATCGCTTTGTGTTTTAAAAAGTGTCATGACGTAGCTCACATTATTAAGTATCAGTATGAATTATCTTGTTTCTGGAAGTTAATTATTTTTTATTATTTTGGCTACACCGCAACTGCCATTTTGTGACTTTGATAAGTGATTATGCTAAAACTATTGGACCTAATTTTTTTTTATTTGGGGAAATGACATGTTATCTGATGTGTAAAAGTTTAACAGTGTTTGGCACAAATATAAAATTTTGAATTTTTACTGGTCCAACGTCCTAAATATATCTTGGTTCCCTTACCTTACATAACTGATAATTTGTTAGAAAGTACTCTTAGAAATTAAGTCATGTAGGTAATTACTTGTACTACTGTCTCCTTCTGTGTATCAGCCAGAACAATATTAAAGAGAAACGAAAGTACATAGGCGGTTCGGGATAAAGTGAACACCATAAAAAGCCCTGCTTAAGTTCTATTTTCAGTTATTTAGTATCTATCCACGCGTAACGGCTAACGATGGGAAATGTCTCACCTCTCTGGACACGTCACTTGATGTTTGCGCGTCTAAGATAAGTTTTACTGTCAGTATAAATCCATGTAGTTCGTTGAGAAAAAGTTTTATTAATTATATAAAATACAATAATGTCGATTTCGGTTACTTTTATTTCAATAATGTTGTATTTAATTAAGAAAGCACACGGAACTATATTGCGTAATTTCGCTGCCAACCATACAAGCTGTAAGGCAAATAGCGTTAACGTTGAATTGTTATGCAGTAACGGCTAGTGATATTTTTCAAAGGTAAAATTTTTAGTGCTCACTTTATCACGAATGACCTATAAATCATCTGTGCTATCACTAAGGCTTGCGTTAACAGATGCAAACCACATGCTACAGATAACACGATCATTTAATGTCTATCAAAATATATGTACTTCTCAATGGTGCATTTATATGGTTTAGCTTTTCGAGCTGTGACAGTTATCGTGATTTTATTCAACGGAGTTGGACGTACACTGTGTGTTATGGTGTGAATGTAAAGGTGATTTTGTAAAATGCAATACATAGATAAATATATATGCTCATCATACCTAAAAGTAGACACTACGTTTTAGCGCAGTTCAACGCCATAGAAAAAAGTTAGGTTTTCACGGTAGGTTTATAATACGAGAATATGTTCAAAATTTATGTTAAAATAAAATTTGTGTTGTTGGAAGTTTCTTTCGTCGTTGAAACAATTTACATAAAGTATTACCTATCACCATTACCATATCCACATAAATAATAACCTCCTGGATTACCAATGGCAGAAAAAAAATCCATGTTTAATTTTGCACTCAGTTTTTGCATCTGAAACTCTGATGATACAAAATGTTGAGAACGACATCTTAGTGCATCTGATTTCTACGGCCGAAAGTTTTGTCGTAGAAATTAGTTTTCTTTTGTGAATTAACTGACAATAAAAGTACGGTACAGGTGAGGGGCGTGGAAAGTTACCTGAGGAGCAGACTTCTGACTAGGCGCCTATATACGTCTGCTGAGAGATGAAGGATAATATTCAGTGAAGTCCTACGGTGGAATGCGAAGGGCAGAGGAAACGGAAGTACCCCGAGAAAATCAGTCTGCCAACGGCAACGTCATCTAAATTTTGCACGCGGAAAAAATTATGGACCTACCGAGCTGGGAATCGAATTCGGATTGTCTTGGTGGGAGCCACTTTACCAACCGCAGTACCAATTTCATTGGTGTAAAAACTGAAACCTACTGTCGAAATGGATGGCAATTATAAGAGCCAACAACTATAAATATAGTTTATGGTTAAATGTTCTAAACCTAGAGTAATACGTTTGCCGAAAAACTTTTTAAAACCTGAAAAGTTAAGTAATTTAATTCCAGCAGGCTCGGACTGACCAGCCGGCCCATCGGCCCTCGGGCCGGTGCGCCCTCGAGTAAACGAATTTGTGCGCCCTCGGTTCAAGTCCACGCTCGTTTTAACGGTAAATAATAAAACATTGACGAATACGACAATGTTTACATTAAACTACTGCGTCCGCTACTGGTAGGCAGAGAGAAAAGTCAGTTTTATGATTACAGGAGGAAACAACAGAAGGTGATTGGTCCCTATGCGCTTCGTTGTATAAATTCTGTCTGTCTAGCACAACAAACTGCGCATGCGCGCCCTGGCTGACCGAGCGGCGAGCACTAGCGCTTTGTTTTGTATGTGACAGAGTTGTAGCGTCATTCGAACAGCGAACGTGAGAGGTAAGTAGAAATACGTAACACATTCTATAACTACGTAGTTGAGAGCTACTACAAGGTTATTCGATACAAATATTGTGCAGTTTACTGTCACATAACGATGTCATATTCATGTAATCGTCAACCGTGAACTGAACTTATAATTGAAGTTAATTAATGTATTTATAGAGACAAGAAATTTTCACGAAAATAATTTTGCAACAAATTGTTTCAGTAACTTCCGAGCAGTCAGGGGTGTCATTTGGTGCTACAGGGGGTGGGGGGCTATTGCCCCTCCTGGATTTATAATTTTATGTGTATAAATATATTTTTTGTATTTTTTAATGTAAATAATGCTAACTTAAGTACATAAAACTGAAGTTTTATTATTAAAGTATATAATTTATACATGCTTAATTAATAAAAAAAAATGCAACAAGGTCACTGTCGCCAGAAAACAAAATCTTGCCCCCCCCCCTAGATAAACCTGAATTGACGCCCCTGCCGAGCACATCTGCAGCTATGCTTCATGGCCAGCGATTTGTTGTGTTTAAGTCTCAGGCGTCTTGGGGTTCTAACGTCAAATCACATAAGTGTAGGGTCACAGTAACTTAAATCTGATTGGCAGAGTCAGTTGAGCGAGGCCTCTGCGCTAAGGCACGTTGTCATATAAACAATATTTTGAAATGTCTTTTATGTAAGTTTTTGTATGTCATCTCTAACAATGGACGACTTGAGGTTATTAAATTATTAAACCGTCGTTCAAGACAAAAATATTATAACCTAAAATTAAATGGCTATATATTTTATGCACTAAAAAACTCTGTTTAACAATGCTATACAATGTTTTAAATTAATATTCAAATATTTATTTACTACGCAGTGTATATAACATACTTCCATTGCTTGTCTATCACAGCTCAAAGGCTACTGAACTGATGTAGGCCTACTCAAGTGAAAGGTAGAACTAAAAATTATTCAACGCCTAAATTATTCAATTAGGACTGCATTTCAACATTGTAATTTTGTAAGGCCTATTAACAAGTGAAATTTTTTATCGATTACAATACTTATTAAATATATTACTTGTAATTGCGACAGGTTAACCTTAAATGAACTTTTAGCACATAGGCTTAAAGTGAATGTATTATTATATTGTTGTCAGGAATTAATTTTCATGTAGAACACGTACAAAATTTATTTATTACGTAGGTACGGTTTCCTTCATTTTATTTCATGTAATTTTACTATAACTAGTGAGGCCTACAATTTTAAGCTTCTGAACTGCTTACTTATGCCTTTTGGAGGCAGATTTAAAAATTGAGAGAGGGTTTAAAATTTTAATTATTAAAAATAAAGAAAGAATTGCATTTTTCGTTGAAATTTTCAGCCTTTTTGGTAGGATTTTAAGGTATTTTAAGGAAAATTTCAGTCGTATCAATAATGGTTCAGAATCGACGTAGTCTACCTCATACTTGCGACGTTGAGCTCACTCCAAGAATCGTGTCTATGTGACGTAAATAGATATTTGAGGAAATTTTGGCGGTTTTTTAAATGAGGAGACGTGTTCATAACTTTGTTTAGTCATTTGTTTATCTAATTTTACCATAAAATTTCAATTAGTTTTGTGAACAAAAGTTAAATTTTTTAGGATAACGGAAGAAAAGTCTTGAAAAAAACTAAAATCGGGACACGTGTTCAGAAAAGAGAAAGAAGCTCGGAAGAGAGAAGAAGCTGTGCTATCTTATGGGAAAATTACACATTTCTAAGGGTTAAAGTTACTAAATTATAAAAAAAATTGCTACACAACCAACATCTGAAACGTGTGACAGAATTGTAATTGTGAATGTTGAGACTAACAATGTGGAAGTTTAAGTTGAACAAAAACGAAATTGTAATGAACAGTCGCAAGAAAAAGTTGATGTATCAGATCATATATCAAGGAGTTCTGACAATTCTGGCGAAGAAAGTAACAGTAAAAAAAAAGAAAGAAAGAATTAACAGGATTTGCTAGGTATTGGTCCAGTTTATTATTTTAAGAAGCTTTTACAAAACAACTTGGAAATGTTTTTTATTTCATTCTGTACTATAACCAGTGCCACACAAGAACGCAACGCTCCTTTCGTCTCTGCCATTTGACGATGGCATTTTTCACATTGAACACAGAGATAGTCATATTTTCAAGCGGAATTGGGTAAGTTATAATGAAGATATCAAAAACTATATCAATATTTCAAACGAAATTTTGGCTGTGCAAAAAATTTATTGTCATTCACTTGAATGAATTAGCTGCAACCTTAGAATGGATAGAGTGTAAGGGGCCCGCCTCGTAGCACACCGCTTTTAGCAATATCAACGCGTCCGAACAAAGTGTATGTAACATACATGCTATATTGAAAGTACTTAAGGAGAGTCGTGAGAAATGTTTTGATAGATAAACTGTGTGAACTCACGTTCGCTAGTTTCGTTGTAAAACGTATTCTTCTAATACGCTTCAGCGTGATTTTACGGCATGTAGACGGTCCCCTTAATACATGTGACTGATACTTTAATCATCAAGCTATATTGTACTTCGTTTTCAAAGTAAGTACTACTTACTTCCAGCAAATAAAAGTATGGTAAGCTAAATTTGCTAAGTAAATTTTAAAATATGTTTGATATGTCTGATGTAGGCTATGTGAGGAATTTAAGTCTTACTGGTTTGCACAGAAAGGCAGATTGGATAAGTCTAAATGCTACGTTTTACAAATTGTTCAGCTAAAGTCAATTGAGTCCAAAGAAATTATAATGTACTTTAAAAAACATGAAAGTTTTTATGTGTATCTTAAAAGATTCTTTTAAATTGTGTGGTTTTATAAAGTTGTTTACTAAGTGTGCACTCAATCATATTATGTAGTTATGTCAAAGAAATGTGTAATATAGAATGGAATAAAATTTAACGGTGTGTGTGTTTAACTTATTTTGAAGTTTATTTGTACTTTGTATTTTTAAAATGACAATTACATTTAGGTCAAGTGAATAAAATAAATCGAATTAAATTCATGGAAATGTTAATGTATTATAGATTCATTTAAAATAAGATAAAGGATCTGTAATGTATCGCAAAAAAACCAGTTACTTTGTTATGTGGTCGTCATATTATTTTGGATTTGTCTAAATTTTGTCTTCATACAAAGCTGTTTAGTTTAAGTGTAAAATCAATCAGTACCACCTAGAGAAAGAAGAAAAATAAAAACCATATAAATATGTTGTGATTGCTGTATAAACGATTTATATTAAAGTCTAGATTATATGTATTTACGAATTTGTTTGGTTTTGTGTGAATTTATCGAAGCAAGTTCTAAAAAATTGTATGTATTGTGAAAATGATGGAAGTTTCTTGTATGGTGTTTAAATGGTTTTGTATTTGTCTGAACTATGCGTTTCTTTAATTGTGTAGCACATAGATACAATAGATCAAAATTGGTTCGAGAAATAATAATGTGATATCCTGAAGAATCAAGTTTGTAATAATGTTTGCGTCAATATTTGCCAAAATTTTGAATTAAAGGTGATGTTCATCTTAGCTGCAAAATATAATTGCGTGTGTAAGGTAATATTTCGTAAAAAAGCTTTTTTTTAAAGAACATATATTTTATAAGTCCAGAGAAATAGAGCTTTACTGACCCATAAATACAATTAACAAGCATTGAAATTCAAATATGATTTTTATGCTTTGCGGAGGAAGTCAAAACAGTAAAATCAGTTATTTTAGTTTATATGAATAACTAGCAGTCCCCCGCGGCTTTGCTCGCGAGTATTATTCGTAACTGATAATATTTACTTTAATTGAAAAACCTCTTTGTACACAAGATTGGTACTTCAGTCATCAAGTGTTAGAATGTCCACGCGGCTAGTTGAACTAATTCTGCAGCAGGATAAGTAGCTATAGCTGTCCACGCGAAAAGCAGTCTTAAGTTTGTC